>JAODAL010004671.1:0-153194 GCA_025379985.1 Phyllomedusa bahiana | reverse complement strand
TTTTTTTGAAGGGAGCTCAGAAGAGGATAGAACGCCAGAGTGAACTGAAACGCAGGTTCGAACAGATTAAACAGGAGCGAATCAGTAGATATCAGGTAAGGAAAGTGGTCAAGATCAGGCTGGGACTGTGTGCACTTCCATGCAATGCTTCTGTCCATTATAGAGGGTCATATTCTCTGCTACAAAACCGGTTGTTCTGTCACTAGAGTTTAAGCTAAATGAAATGTTATTAGTTTTATGTATTATAAGTTATATGGTGCTGGTCAAAAGGAAAGATGACTTTCAGTTACATAGTGTCAGCACTGCAGTTTCTCACAGATAGTTGTATACACTGGAATAGATTTATGAATACTGTCTAGTACTTAGAGAATGTAAACTTAGACTAGACAGTCTAAACCTGCGCCAAATTCATAAGTGGCTTGTACTGTATCATTAATTTGGTGCATCTTTAGACAGTGTTGTCTAATTTAACGTTGCCTATTAGTTTACTTAGCGAACACCAATAGTGTTGCCAAAAATTAATAACTTCCCACTCACCGCACACAATGTTGAACAAGTCACAGATGGCCGAAAAAGTGCCTAAAACGCATATGGGCAGTCACTCCCCTCCACCAGGTACCTGAGGAAGCAGGCTCGTTTAGCCTGTGAAACGCGTTGTGCATATTTATATTTTATTAATAAACTATGACACCACTATAGTGGCATAATACTCAGGCGTCTATAGTTTTTTACACTGATTCCCGAGCGCTACTATCTTCTCTTGAGTAACTTTGTACAGTGTGGGTGTGAAGGGGGACAGCTTTAATGTGCAAACCACGGACCCCTTACGTCCCCAAAAAAAAAAGACTAAATACCGGACAGAAAATTTGACTGGCATTTGGCCTTTGCCGTGTAAACGCACGCTTACTCGTTACAATACAGATATGTCAGGGTAGTGTTTGTTCTATTTGTCGGCAGTACACACTTTTTGTTTGGGTCATGGTCTACCACGTTTTTGTGTCCATCATGATAAGCGTATATCACTGGCAAATAGAGCAAATGTAGACCAATTAGGACTTTGTTCTATTAATGTCTCCGATCTGGCCGTGGCTACGTCGCGGTATCCATCGCTGTACGTTTTTATTTACAATACCCGATGGATACCTGTAATGTAAGTGTGAGCCCAGCCTTAGGGTATGTTCACACAGTTTATTTTGGAGCAAATTTCGCCGCATATTTCGTGGCGTACTGTGCTTAATATGCGGGAAAATGCGGCCCATATTTACGATAATCCATAGTTCTCATCGAGAACTATGGATTATGCCTCCTCTCCCCGCTCGTACAATACAATCGTATTGCACGCCCGGGGAGATAAGTGACATGTCAATTACTTGCGGCGAATACGCGACGTGAGTAATGAATGTCCATGGGGCCGTGGGGCTGCAAGCTCCACCCCCCGCCCCCATGTGCCTCGGGAGTATGTGCTGATCAGCGCGAGCTCCTGAAACACACGATGTACTGTATGTGCCGCAGTACATCGTGTGAACATACCCTTAATCTGCCACAATAGGATTATAATTATGCCTTTTTTGGGAGGAATTCAAACTTGGGTAATTTTATTCCACTGCAACATGTACATCTTTTGCTTGTGGATTTACTGGTGACTTGCAGAAATCAGTAGAAAGTCCTGAGAAAAACCTTTGTCTAAATCAACATAAGTCTTGCAGAACTTGTGGCAGATTTATCTACAGCATAAAATGATGCCATGCTTCAATCCTCCCCCTTAAGCACTAAATACGTATGCAACGGCGTGATCAGGTAGACTTCATTGAAATCTCATTAGAGCTAGACTTGTTCATGTAGCTGCTCCCAAGGACAAATTTGCAACTGCAGTCACTGCTTCTTGTACACTTTGTTCTTTACGGGTCACAATATGGTTATTATAAAGTTTTAGTGCTATAGTTATATGAAATGGTTTTCTCCTTATTCCAGCAATCGCTCTGAATAAAGGGCTTACAATGGTTTGTTCACTTTCTAAAAAAATAAATAAATATGATGCTCTCAGGACCCCATTAAAAAAATAAATAACAAAAGAAAACCTCTATGCTCAGCAACCCCCAGTCTTTGGTTCCAGCCCTGCGTCTCTCCGGTCTTCTCAGCAGGCAGGTGCCCGTACTTACATTTGCCGCTGTTCACTTTCGAACAGTGATGTAAATCGGTGGCACGTGACTGCTGCAGCAACGACGTGTCCGTTCCGAAGTACTGGAATGGTAACAGAAGACCGGACAGATTCAGTGTTGGAACCGAGGTCGAGAGGAAGGCGAGTATAGGGTTTGTTTTTTTTTTTTTTTGTTTTTTTTTTTTTTTTTAAGAAGTAGACAACACCTTTAAGGAATGTGAACGATCAGTAATGTTAAAAATCAAATCAACAAACACTCAGAAATGCTCGTAGATTATTATTTATGATCTCCATACAATGAAGGTTGTCTAGAGAGCTGAAGTGATAGTGGTGTCTGTGTTTTATGTTCTGTTATTCAGTACTTGTTAATATTTCTAGCGTTCGGTATTAGCATCTCCAATTGACTTTTACACAGTTTATAATGGTGATTGTATTCTCTTACAGGGTGTGAATTTATATGTAAAAAACCTGGATGATGGAATTGATGATGAAAGATTAAGAAAGGAGTTTTCCCCGTATGGTACCATCACCAGTGCAAAGGTGAGCTTGTATTTTTTTTATCTAATGCTGAGGATTAATCAAGTGGATAGCTTTAATTTTTAAACATGAAGCGCCACATGTATGAAAACTGTTGAGGTCTGAAACTCACTTTTTTGCCCATAGTAGAAGAGTGAAGAAATCAGGCGATGCCTTTTAGAGGCTAACGGAGTATATTTGATGGTGAGCTTTCGAGAGTACTAGCTCCCTTCTTCAGACATGATGTTATACTGTAGTAACCTATGGGCAAAAAAGTGAGTTTTACACCTAAACAGGTTCATACAAATATTGAGTACTGCTTACTAAAATATATTCCTTATAGCTTAGTGTGATTCTTATTGCTCAATGGAATACTCTGCTTTCTTTGTCACTCCCATAGACTTGGAATGGAGCAGCAGTGCACATGTTCGACAACTGCTCCGTTCAAAGACTTCAAGGTTGCTCGAGTGTAGTGAGAAAGTGTAGTCTAGTGAGGACTTGGGTCCCCCTATTTGAGGCTCCCACAAGGACTTTTCTGTGGGTAGGTGATAAATGTCTCTAGTGGCACAACCCTGACTTATTTCTATAAACTTTCATCAGAGAAACAGAAAATTATCTGGATCTGTAACTTCGAAATGTTGTAAATTCTCCATTCTGGTGACCCAATTAGCAGTTAGAGGTGAAATGCTCTCATGGTATAATCATCAAATAGATGTGGCTATTAGTAGGTACTGAATAGAATACACCTCCCTTACGTCACTACAGCAAATGTTAGGCCGTGTTCACACGGCTTCTTCCCGACGGATTTGTGAGCGCAATCTGGCTCACAAATCCGCCGTAAATAAGGGGCGGGGCCGGAGCGCGGCGGGGGCGCCGCTCCCCGGCCCCATAGACTTGCATTATCCACGGCGCGTATTGCGCCTGGATAATGTGCATGTCACTTTCTCCCCGTCCGGCGGATTCGCCGAGCGGGGAGGTGCGACGGAATCCACTGTTCTCTATGAGAGCGGTGGATTACCGTAATGACTCCGACGGATTGGCGCCGTACGGCAGCGCAAATCCGGTGCGCAGTACGGCGCCAATCCGCGGCAAAATAAGCCGTGTGAACGAGGCCTTAGTCTACTGAGTTTAACTTTTACTTTTTTTTTTCTAACCTTGTATTTCTAATGAAGCCTTGGCAGCTTTGCCTCATCTGTTTTCAATCTGTTAACATTTTATCGTGGTTTGTACATTTTTTTGACAATAACAATAGCGCTGTGTACTGTGTTGTTCTTGTCATCCAAAATACCAGAACCCTTGGCGGAAGGCATAGCATGCAAGAGTCAACAGATTACAGTAATTCTTTGAGGGGTTCAAGGTGGTTGCAATCATTTGATGCAAATGTGGGTGCTTAATAATGACTTGGGCGTACTTAAGGCTTGGTTCACATAGGAGGTATACAGTGGGGAAAATAAGTATTTGATACACTGGCGATTTTGCCCATTTTCTCACCTACAAAGAATGGAGAGGTCTGTAATTTTTATCGTAGGTAAACTTCAATCGTGAGAAATAGAATCTAAACAAAAATCCAGAAAATCACCTTGTATGATATTTAAAAAATGAATTTATATTTAATTTCAGGAAATAAGTATTTGATACAATAGAAAAAAAGAACTTAATATTTGGTACAGAAACCTTTGTTTGCAATTACAGAGTTCAGATGTTTCCTGTAGTTCTTGTCCAGGTTTGCACACACGGCAGAAGGGATTTTGGCCCACTCCTCCATACAGATCTTCAACAGGTCTTTCAGGTTTCGGGGCTGTCGCTGGGCTACATTGAGTTTAAGCTCCCTCCAAAGATTTTCGATTGGGTTCAGATCTGGAGACTGGCTGGGCCACTCCATGTCCCCTGAAATGCTTCTTACAGAGCCACTCCTTTGTTGCCCTGTGTGCTTTGGGTCATTGTCCTGCTGGGAGACCCAACCACAACCCATCTTCAATGTTCTAACTGAGGGTTGGCAGTTATTGGCCAAGATCTTGCGATACATGGCCTCAATACAGTGCAGACGTCCTGTCCCCTATGCAGAAAAGCATGATGTATGATGTTTCCACCCTCAGGGTTGGAACAGTGTTCTTTGGGTTGTACTCGTCATTCTTCATCCTCCAAACAAGCGAGTGCAGTTGATACCAAAAAGTTCTATTTTGGTCTCATCTGACCACATGACCTTCTCCCGCCGCCTCTGGATCATCCGGTTGGTCATTGCTGTCCTTCAGACAGGCCTGGACATGAGCTGGGGGACCTTGTGAGCCCTGCTAGATTTTAATCCATGATGGCAGAGTGTGTTACTAACGGTAATCTTTGAGACACTGTGGTCCCAGCTCTTTTCAGGTGATTGAATAGGCCCTCCCATGTAGTCCTGGGCTAATTCCTGACCTTTTTCAGAATCATCCTTACCCCAAGAGGCGAGATCTTGATCGAGTCCCAGACCCAAGAAGATTGTGTGTGGACAGGTGTCTTATACAGGTAACCAGTTAATGAGTGCAGAGTAGGAGCAATTCTTAAAGGAAAACTAACAGGTCTGTGAGAGCTACAATTCTTGCTGGCTGGTCGATGATCAAATACTTATTTCATGCAATAAAATGCAAATTAATTATTTAAAAATCACACAAACTGATTTTCTGGATTTTTTTTAGATTTTGTCTCTCACAGTTGAAGTTACCTACGATAAAAATTACAGACCTCTCCATTCTTTGTAGGTGGGAAAACTTGCAAAATCGTCAGTGTATCAAATACATACTTAGAAAACACTGAAAAAAGGCCATACTCACAGCTCAAAGGCTGGACTGAGACTGAAGAGACAACATCAGCCTCTATGCTATTTAGGAAAAATAAACAGGTGCTGCTGATTGCTGAGCAGTAGCTCACACACCCCACCACTAGGGGAAAAACTAAACTGCACATTAAATTGACACCTATTGGCACAGTATGCAAAAAAGCCCCAGTACAATACATTGGGAGACTGCACAAATGCAAACACACCTTCAATATATGAGGGAGGTGGTTGCTGGTATTATAATTACATATAGATAAAACGATAAACGGGTGCCAGTAATGCAAATACGTGTGGTGTACCATGCTGGCTCACAGCTTACCGGTCTCCCAATGTATTGTACTGGAGCTTTTTTGCATACTGTGTGAATAGGTGTCAATTTAAAGGGGCTTGCCAAGAAGGGACTTCCTTACCTCTTAATCTGCTCAGAAGAGACTATAAACAAAGCATGAAGCCTCACAGGGGGAGAGAGGGGGGCTGAGAACACAGGGCCCAAAAAGCAGGGAGCGTTTTGCAATGTTCACTGAAATAAATTACATTACAACCTAGGTTCTATATAAGAAGACGCAGGGCCGATTCACTGCTTTTTCCCACAGTCCCTTGCCAGCTCCTACATGTTCCCTGTCATCAGATAAGAAGTGCAGGCAACGCAAGCGCGGCCAGATTAGCTCCTGTCAGCTGCTAGTCGTGTCTAATGTAAACTTTTAAGTAACTACGGGCATGTAAGGAAGGCTGTAGCTCTCAGAGGCTTCACTTTTTGTAATCGCATATATTTAGAAAAGTGATTAAATACCCATTTTGTAGGATCCCACGTCAACATTACATCGTGGCAAAACCCCTTTAATGTGCAGTTTAGTTGTTCCCCTAGTGGTAGGGTTTGTGAGCTACTGCCCAGCAATCAGCTGCATCTGTTTATTTTTCCTAAATAGCATAGAGGCTGGTGTTGCCTCTTCAGTCTCAGTCCAGCCTTTGAGCTGCGAGTATGGCCTTTTTTCAGTGTTTTTTGAGAAATGAATGTCCCTTTTTTTCTGTCAAATACATACCCAACTGTATGTTGAGTCCATAGCTCCCCATGCGAACATGGTGACCCAAAAGCATGGTATAGATTCAATTATATAGGGAAACATAATCAACTGTGTTTTTCTGTGCAGAGGAACCCAATAAGAAAACAGTACTGCATGGTATGCAGTTTGTTTGCTACAATAGTAGCTTATGGATGACGAATCGCATGGTATACATTTATATTTGTGTTCATATAGAGTTCCCCCCCAATATTTACCTTCAATGTGGGGTTAAAGTGACATGTGAACAGAGCCTTAGTTTTCTCATAACATGTTATCAATGGGCATGAATATAGATATCAAGATGTTAAATATTTTGCAGGGACTGACTCCTTCAACCACTGTACATTTGCAATTTATTTTCCCTCTCAATGTTAGGTCATGACAGATGGAGGACACAGCAAAGGCTTTGGTTTTGTGTGTTTCTCATCACCAGAAGAGGCCACCAAAGCAGTCACCGAGATGAATGGTCGCATAGTTAGTACCAAGCCTCTGTATGTAGCACTTGCACAACGGAAGGAGGAAAGGAAAGCAATTCTCACCAACCAGTACATGCAGAGATTAGCGACAATTAGGGCTATGCCCGGTCCTATACTCAGTTCATTCCAGCAGCCAACAAGCTACTTTTTACCAGCTGTGCCTCAGGTAAGCTTCTTGCTGCTCATCTGTAATTCCAGAATAATTATAATCAGTTTAGTTGGCATTGATGTATTCTCAGTCATTCACCTTTCAAAATACTGAATGCCATCCTAAATACGGAATCCGTCGAAAACCCAATTGTAACTGGGCCGATGGCAAATCCGAAAACCGACCACGGCTTTAACGCAAACCCACGCCAAAAACCGCGGTCCAACGATGTTAAAATGCCATCGGATTTTGGACGCCATTTTAACATGCTGAGTAGACCTAGCCTACAGAGCCACAATGGGTATGGATTTCAACTTTCGCTAATAGAGGGGAGTCCCATCTCTCCTCTGTAAAGTTGTCTACAACCAGATCACCTCTTACTAGCTTTATGGTTTATATGGTTATTTGTATTCTGTCGTATTCTCATGAATCTAATACATAAGTATTGTTAACCTTTGGATTTTAGCCTGAGTTTAGTGGTTCCAGGTGTGGACTATGTCAGATCTGTGGTAGCGTGTTGTAGCACGCAGGTAAAAGCTTGATTTTCTCAGAAGAGAACAGATAATTAATGATGAAATAATGACCCTTAAAGAGGTTCTCCAGCTCAGAAAAGCTACTTTTATAGCTCTTAGTGGAGAATTCTGAGTTAATAGCTGCAGCTTCCGTGTAGAGAATCCTTCTCTTAGTGGCTACAAAGTGCGTCTCTGGCTCTGGAGGACCTGTCCTGCATCAGGCTATGTTCACACGGCTTATTTTGGGGCGCATTTCACCACATATTGAGAGCGTACTGCCCTCTAATACGAGCGCAATGTGCCCCAGTCATTACGGTAATCCCCAGTTCTCATAGAGAACTATGGATTACACCTCCTCTCCCCGGGCGTACAATATGATCGTATTGTATGCGTGGGGAGATAATTGACATGTCATTTATTCACGGCGCTTATGCGCCGCGAGCAATGACAGTCTATGGGGCTGGCAGGCTGCCGCCCCCCACCACATCGCGGGAGTACGCGCCTCCCGAACACCCGGCTTAATTGCGGGGCGTACTGTCTGCCTTGCAGTTAAGCCGTGTGAACATACTCTTACGCAGACAATTTGCTGATTTGCATAGACACTGTGTAATGCTTAATTTGCCCTGTGATGGCGCTGCAGGCAAATTGAAGTTTTCCACAGATCACACGTAATTGTTAGAGATTCCAGCAGAGACGCTTTGTAATTGAGATCAGCTTATTGTCAAGGGACCCTTCTAATAGATAGGAGTTAGCCAGAACAGCAAATCCCTCTGAAGATAATGGGTATATTTAACAAGACTTGTAAAACTGAACTACGTTTAATGTTTTTGCACTTTGAAGTGATGAGCAGTTTTTAAAAAATGATGAGGAAAGTGTTTGGGAGATAGCAGGTTGGGCAGGCCGACAGATGTATTATGATTTACAACAGAAGAGGCAATCTACTGCAGCTCACAGCTTAAATTGTGTTTATAAAGGGACTTTCACTCTTCGTAAATGTGTCCCACCTAACACCAACAGCATGATGTCTTAAAGGGATTTTGCCACAATTTCATTTCATACCTCCTGCATCCAGCCCTTCAGCTCTGTTTGCTCAGAAGGGGGCGTGTGAGATTTGTTTGTGACCCAGCAGAATGACAACACCATGCCTTCCCACTCTCTAGTCCAAAAAGGTCTGTTTATATAAAGAGCTGTGAGTAGCTACAATGTAGCTCAAAAGTAAAGTTTTTGCCTCACATCGCAAGAGTCCTAGGTTCAAAATTCCTGCAGGAACCAAGCCTGTGGTTTTTTTTTTCTTTTCATCAATGTACCGACCTCACTGAGGTTTCTTTTTTTTACTTGGACTGTGTGACTAATTACTAAGCAGTACAGAGGACGGGAGTAGAACCTGGGGTTGAACACTCAGTAGCTGCCTGAGAGGAGAAGTGATGTCTGAGCATGTCTGACAAGGACTGAAGAGCTCTCAGCCCTGGTCGTTTCCCCTGGAGACGAGCTGTAAACAATGGATCACTAAAGGAGCAGCTAAAACAAAAGCGGTGCAGAATTTTTAATAATAATGAATGGTGAAAATGTTTGTTATTTCATTTGCAAGCTTCCCACCTCAATTTTACTTCGTGGCAAAATCCCTTTAAGAGTGGCATCTAAAATGCCAGTTTAAGTAAATTCCTCCCAAAGTGTACATATGTGTGAAGTGGTTCTCCACTTAAAATTACTTACTTGCCTGGGCCAAATTGCAATGGAGAACACTTCTTATTTAACAAGTATAGTGTAAATTATTCTGTCAGGTGATGGCGTTTTCAGACGCATGTATATTGTTATATATAATTTTATATTCTAGAGTAATTATGCGCTTATGTTGCCATAGGGATGCTCATGTATTTTTTTTAATAAATTCTTTTTTTATGTAAAGGCAGCAAACAGAGCCTTTTACAAACCAATCACTGTAGCACCTGTACGCCCTACGCCTCAAAGGACGGCTCAGCAGACCAGGCCACCACGTAAGTGAACAGAATGTAGAAAGGGTGTTTTTTTTAATATGTTTATTGAAAGAATTACATGGATTACAATTAACAGCCTCATTAATGTAAATTATATACTATAAGTAGACAATTGTAAAGAACTTTATGATGACACCAAGTCAGAAAGGGGAACTACCCAATCTTCAAAAATAAGTCCTTCAAATATTTTACATTTTTAAGAAAATAATGTTCATATTTATCTGAAAAATAACTTTTCTTAAGGACATCAATCAATAAATTAAAACAATAATAAAAAAACAACCAATCAAACCAGTTGTTTTCCACTGGTAAAAGTTTCTTACCCAGGATATCCTCGGTGTTAGGATGTAATAACCAATCCTTAGGCTATGTCTACACAGCACTGGACTCCCGTCGGATTTTCAGCGGATTCGATATTTTGAATCTGCCGAAAATCCGCCTGTACCCAGCGCTGGGTAGACTTCAATAAAAAATCTGTACTGTGGTCTACACAGCATGGGTTTTCTATTGAAGCCGCCTTCCGTCCAGTGACCGAACATGTTCTATCTTCCGCTGGATATTAATCGGATTCCTGTGCTGCCTATGTACTGGGCTTGTGGGAAATCCGAAAACCAGCCGCGGGTTTTGGTTCAAACCCGTGCCAAGAGCTGCGGCACAGCAATCTTAATATGCTGTCGGATTTTGGATGGCATGTTAACATTGCTGTGTAGACGTAGCATTGGGGAACTGGTGTTTTCAATTGGAAGAAACCGCTTGATCCCCAATCCCTAATCTGCTTAATGATCCCTTCTTTTTCTCCAGAAGATAATAGGAAGTCAAGTGAAAGGGTTCCATTAAATTGAGAATGTCATTATCATTTAAAGTGGAAACAATTAGTTTTTTCTTGTTTCCCTTGATTGTGCACATAGCAGCTGAGGGGTTAGACATGTCTAGGAAAAGAAAAAGTCCAAACCCCTTAAAGGGGAAAAAACCGTGTGAAACAATGATTAAGGGAAACAGACATAAAACCGGGAATTTTGCCACCCTTTGATGTGGGTTACAAAACAACATTGTGCCAATTTTCATCACTCGGGGCATGTCTCCCCTGGATCTTTAGTGGACCCGAAGGGCCCAAAACCGGGAAAAATAACAGGAAAAAAAATTTTTCAGACAGGTCACCCTTCTTCTAAATGACAGAAAAGGGGGCCCCCGGGGGAATTGTGACCAAAACTGACTGGTTAAAATAAATATTTTTCAGGGTTTTAAAAAAGAAATAATATAAGCTGTCACGACTTTTTTACATTGTATCAAAGAGTCACCCTTCATTTGTCCCATGAAAAGATATAAAAAAATTTTTACAAAAATTGGAGGTTGTCCCCAAAACTGAAATACGTATATCAAAAGGTCACTTTCCCCTTTACAAAAAACCCATTATCACAGAGCCAGCTTCTCTCCTCTATCGAATAACCCAAGTATCACAGAGCTTGCTCCTCTCCTCTTTCTATAACCTTATATATAACAGGCCAGCTCCTCTCCTCTTTCAAAACCCAAATTTTTCACAAAGCTCACTTCCCTCCTTATCAATAACCGTTAATATCACAGAGTCACCCCTCCCTTGTATTATTATATATCACAGAGCCAGTTCTCTCCCCCTTCATATAACCCTATATATCACAGAATTCAGATCCTCCCCACTATCATAAACCCTAATTAAAAGAGCTCAGCTTCCCCCTTACATATAACCCTTATACCCAAAATAGCCCCCCCCCATCTCCTTTCCCTCCTTCTTCAAAAATAACCCTATAAATCCAGAGCTCACCCTCCTCTATCATATAACCCAAATATTCACAGAGCCCACTCCCTCCTTTACAAAAAACCCCTATATATCCCAGACTTTAAACCCTCTATATATAACCCATATATCACAAAGCTCGCTTCCCTCCTATCATATAACCCTATAAAACCAGAGCCCTTTCTCCTTTTCTTAACCCTTATATCACAGACTCACTTCTCCCTCCTTTCATAAACCCAAAATATCACAGAGCCAGCTTCTCTCCCTATAATAACCCTAATTCCAGAGCCAGCTCCTCCCCTTTATCATATAACCTATAACACGACCACTCCTCTCCTTTATCATAAACCCTATATATCACGAGCCAGCTTTTCCCCTTTTATCATATAACCCTATAATCACGAGAAGCTCCTCTCGGGGGCCGGCAAATTAAATTAGTAAGCCCCCAAATAAAAAAAAGGAGGTTTCCCCACCTCACTGGGAACAGTTTTTACAGAAAAGGAAATAAGGGGCAGCCCGTGAAAACAAGACAGTTTGCTAATGACACCCAAATTCCCAAAATTTGTTTTTTTCACAGTCCCCCTTCTGAAGCCCTTTTAAAGTAATGATACAACCCTTTAAGAAAAAAAACCTACAGTCCCTATCCCTTTTGAAACCCAGGGGCGCCCGTACAGACAGGGAAATTTCCGGGCCTATTTTCTTACTAGCTCTCTAACAGGAACATATTTTTAGACTGTCGGGCACCACCTTTCTGATATCTATTACATTTACTGTGTCTATCCTCCCTGTGACTGCAGACTATCATCATCCTCCTCCTCCTAACGCGGGCATCCTCCAAGCTCTCGCTTCCAATAAAAACAATAACAAGATCAAAACAAGTGCCCCCGGGGTTGGTCCTCAAACTCAGAGAGTCGGTAAGTTTCCTTTTCATCATCTTTTCCAGGGGTAATTTCAGATGGGTTTTCCCATCGAAGGGACACGCATAGCTTAGTCCTTAGAAAAAAGTGTCAGATTGTGGCTGCACCATCTGCATGTCTTATACACATTTTACTGGGGTTTTTTTATGACACCTTTTTTTCATTGTAAGGTTTTTTTATTCCAAAAGTTTTAATCTTGGAATTTACTTTACCATTTTTTTTAAACTTTTTATAGTAAACATTTGGGTTTAATTTTTTCTGCTCAGCAAATATAGGGGACCCCAAAACCCGGTGCTCGGGCCCAGGATAACCCTTCATCCATGCGTACCATGACACAGTACAAATATTCTTTCTCTCGGAACCACACCAGTTTTGGGAAAAACGCGACCTACCCCCGTACAACAGGGACTGCCGGTCAATTTTTCTTTTTGATGCTTTTACGTTTTATGGCTTTTTTAAAATGCAAACTACATGTAAAAAATGCGGTCCCACTATTTTAAAGTGATTTCTAACCCAAAAAAACATTAAAAAAGGGGGAATTTAAAACATGGTTTTTAGAAGAAAAAAAGTGCCGGTCTTTTAAATTTTGGTTTTTTTTGCTTAAGTTTGGGAAAAACTTGGGAGGGAGGGGCATGGGATTGGACCCACTGAGTGAGGGTGTGGAACCCCAAAACACATTTTAATTACATCAACCCAAAGTTTTAAAATTTTCAAGTTTTGAGGTGTCACTACACACTCGCACACATACGTGGGGGCCACGTAAAGGGGGCATTTATTTAGACTCAGTTCTATTTTCCTTTTCCTCTCATCGGGTGGGAAAACGAGCATTTCACGTCCAGCACCCCCAAAAAAATATCCCTGCCACTACCTTCCTTGAAATCAAAAAAGGGAAAACAGAGGGAATGCTCTTTAAAAATACACTTTCTAATCTTAAAGGGGGTTTCCTCACCCCTCCCCCGCTTTTCAGGGGTTAAAAAAACCCTTTTTCAAGGGTTTGGTTCTTCAGCAACAAGGGTAAGCGTATTAATTTTTTAATATTTAATAAAAAAGGACAGTGCTTTCATAAAATTTTCAATTTAATAAAATTTTGCAAACATTATGAAATAATGGGGGGAAACTTACAAAAACCTTACCCCCTTTCAATGGCGCTTTCAGATCCGATCACGGAAGAAAAAAATGGAAAACTCTCAATCAAATTTAACCCCAAACTATGTAAAAAATGTAGCCCAACCCCCTACTTATGGGCCCACTCAGCCATCTCAGTTTCCAAAAACCCCCCATCAGCTAATTAGATAATTAGGTTGTCCCTGGCTGGGGGAAAGATGAGGGGCAGAACCCCCCCATCCTTTAAAAGGGTTGTTCCACTTTGCCCACTAGATGGCATGCACAGACTGTGCTTCAGTTTGGGTCGGTCAGTTGAACCCTGACCGTTCTATGACCGGTCTTTTATGGCTGTGGACAGGTCAGAGGGCACATCTGCTTGGCTTTTCTTGTTATATCCCATTGGAGTCTGTATATACTAAAGGCCATAAAATTGCCATAAATATGCTGCTTAGCAGATACAGCACTGGGTTATGTAAACAGGGGGTAATAGGGAATGCTTTTTTAGGGCTATGTGATATTCTACAGGCCAGGGCTACAAATTCCATTTGCAAAATGGTGGTGGAGGTCTTACAAGCCACAGAAATATATGGTATACACAATACGTGCATGGCTTAATGACAATACAGAATACACATAATACTCTACATAACATTCAGTTCTATGACAGCTACAAACAGACCTTATGATAATATCATAGCTACCCTGCCCATTTTTATCACACAAGGATGTCCCTCTGACTTTTGATGTATATTGCATGGCTCTATTTTTCTTATATGTGTAAAAAAGAAAAGAAAAAGGGTCTTGAACATAATCTTGAAGGGTTTAAGAAGCATGCTGTCATGATGGATGGACGTCTAGAAACTAAATTATAAATGAGAACTAATTTCCAATTTTTGTTGCTCTACAGGTCATGGAACCAGCTGTGCTAATGCAAGGACAGGAGCCTCTCACCCCTTCCATGTTAGCAGCTGCTCCGCCGCAGGAGCAAAAACAAATGCTTGGTACTTGCATCTTTAGGGGTTCTTGCCTCCTTTCTATACAAATGATTAACATGGCTTCTAGAAGCTAATCGAAAAGATCGCATTATAGCTCTGGAGGAGCAGAATGCAATACTGAGGGTGATTGACAATGATGAGAGGAGTTTGCCTCTCACCGAGCAAGCATTGACTGGGTTAAATGTCGGGGGTCAAGTATTAGATCTGGGGGAGAGAACTGTGAATCTGTGGAATAGCCACCCGGGGAACTGGTCACAGCAGGAACAGTTGAGTTTAAAGAAAGGTTTAGAGAACTACTTTATAATTTTAATACTTATTTAGCTGTATAAAATATCTGGAGCCAGTCTGATGGAAATATTGGGATCAGGAATGAAATCTTTATAATGGGTTCCAAAGCCTTCATCAATAAGGTAAATGAAGTTTAAAAAAACTCCCTATTCCCCTCTCTTTAGTCACATTTTTTCTTGCCCTTGGTTAAACTTGATGGACTTGATTTTTTTTTTTTTTTTTTTTTAGCCGTACGAACTAAAGAAGTGGACTGTGGGTGACCATTTTAAAATATTGTTAGAAAGTCTTTATAAATGACGCGTATAAAAGTAAACCTATTGTAACATAAGTGACAGCACCGGCACCAAGCTCTGCATCTGTATTCTGTGATCGAAGGCAGTGTTCAGTAGCCAGATTACTAATATCTTGTCCTCCTGCCTTGTTACGTTTGATGCACTGGGGATTTGCCTTAAGGGGATCCTGTGAGCTCCTCCATGCTGCCCAAGCGAAAGGCAGCATAAAGTAGCTGCAGATTTTCTTGTTTGAGTAAGGTGTGTTTTACCCTCAAAGTCTCTGGTGTTTCAGAGTAAAACACCCTGTAAACATGAACCGAGAATGTGGAAAGTGCTGTGGCCGGAGGAAGTCGGTCCGATGTATGGCCTCTCCCTGCCCCATTTAACTGAGAGACCTCAGCACTGTTGGTGCATTGGGAGAGAGCTGTCTTTTAAAGGGGTTGTCTCACTACATTGATTCATCTTATTTCAGTCCTGTTTTCTTGGTTTCATTTTGAGTTCAGGGGCGTGTTTACTGGCTTCTACTAGGCTGCAGTAGAAGCCAGGTCTGTAGCTATAGCAACCAGTGCTGACAGCCGATCATGAGAGATTCAACAGGTCTGTAGCTATAGCGACCAGTGCTGGCAGCCTATCATGAGGGGATATTTAGGAATAGGTAGGACACTGTTAATGGACATATATTGCAAAGTGACTTGTTTTTGAAAGATCTTCAACATAAAAATCAGTCCTTGTAGTGAGACAACCCCTTTAAGCTGAGCTGGATGTGGTTAGGCCACATATCAGACAACTCCGCTCCGGCTGCAGCGCTTCTCCCCCTACCCCACTCAGGTTTATGGGTGGTTGTGATCTGAAACTGAGCGTTTCACTGCACAACACACATTATGGAGACTGGGAAGTTGCAGCTATTTAATGCTGCTCACCATTTGGGCATGAACAAGCAGACAGGTTCCCTTTTGATATTTCTGAGATTTATAATTTGTGCTTTCTGGAACCAGACACTCCAGCATGGGCCATAAAGCTACGCTTTAGTCATGGTAAGAAGAAACAGGGGAGCAGTTTTTATTACATTATAGGATCAATTCTGATCTTATTCACAGGTGAACGGATTTATCCTCTAATACACAGTATGCATGCAGCGCTCGCTGGAAAAATAACTGGCATGCTGCTGGAAATAGACAACTCTGAACTGTTACACATGCTGGAATCGCCGGAGTCCCTTCATTCAAAGGTATTTTAATGTCAATAGAGTTGCAGCATGGTGATACTACTAATAATTCATACAATAACACATACTACTTTGGCATACTAACCTAACCACTAAGTTTAGTCTCCTAGAGGATGTGTTTTATCAATTGTAACTGCATTGGGGGGAAGATATGGATACAAGAATGTCGTAAAGCAAATAGAAATCTAATATATTCCTTCACTGCCAGGATTTTTTTAAAATTTTATAAACACAAATGAGACCTAAATTTTCCCCAAAAAATATTTATATTCTACGTGAGTACATATATATTTTCTGAAAGATCTGGCAGGTTCTAAGGGTATGTTCACACGGCAGATTTTGACGCTGTTTTCGGAGCGTTTCCGTTCACAAAACAGCACCATAAGAACCTCCAAAATGCCCCCAGTTCATTTTCATTGATTCCTATGTAAAAAATCATTGTAGTTCACACACAACAAGGATTTTACACACATATTAGGCGCTTCTTTGAAAGCTGTTTTGGGCGCTGAAAAAGAAGCGTCATGTCAATTCTTGAAGCGTTTTCAGCACTGACAGTCCCCATCGGAATCAATAGAAAGCATCAAAACCTCGCACAAAACCTTGGCACGTTTTTAGACTCCTTTCTCTGTGCTTTTTTGGAGCATTTTTTGGTGCATTATATGCCCTGGCTATTAATTTGTATGGGTGAAAAGTGTTGAAAACCTCATCCAAAAATGCGCCAAAAACACGCAGAGAAATTGTCTAAAACCTCAATTAAGCCGTGTGAACATACCCTAAAAGTTAGAAGCCGGCTCTTAACTCTCATGGGTCCCTCCATACAATGTCGTAAGCAGCTCCTGTAGGGCAAATACATACAACTTGCATGTGGCATTGTTCTTAGACCTGCCTGGTTACTGTCACAGTTAAAATCCTCTGCTAATGCTGTTACCTTAGGCTATGTCTCCACAGCATTGGTTTTTGTTCGGATTTTTTTTTTTTCCAATTCAAAAAGCTTTTGTTGAAAGGTAATACAAGGAAAAAGAAAATGTGAACATATGATCATGACATCTAAATAAGTTTGCAGTGTGCTAAAACAAAAAGCGATGGCATATAGGTTAAACAAGTCAAATATGCAAAAGAATCACAATGTGATGAGAGATAATGATACAATACTCGAAGATGTCACCAACAAATGCGAACAGTGCAACAAACTACAATAAAATAAACCGTAGAAAACCAATACACCATAGAAAGATGGTATGAAAAGAAAAAGTGGCATTTGGGTTGAGGGGGACTTTATAGGTCCATGTTAAAGTGAAAAGATAAACTCTGACTTCGGCCATCAGTTTGGACAGACAGGACAAACACAGGAAGGACATCACTCACATACATACCATTTGTTCGGATTTTTAAGCAGATTCAGTATTTAGAATATGCAAAAGTCCACACAGCATGGATTTTCTATGGTCGGTTAATTGAACATGTTCTATAATCCGTCACAACGGGTTCTAGTACAGTCCGATGTACTAGGGCCGACCGAAAACAGGTCGCGGTTTTTGGCACAAATCCATGCCAAAAACCGCGGTACGGCAATTATGATATTGCAACGGCATTTTACAGTTGCCATGTAGACATCGCCTTAGGAAAGGGACCCCCAGCTTGTAAATGTTCAATCCACAGCATGTCCTGACATCAAATAACAGTCAGGGCCTGCTGCAAATTGTACTGGATGTCTCACTTAGGTAACCGAGAAGCGCGAACAACGTTTAAACTGTTCTGCAGATTACAACTAAATTTATTGTGCACATACTTTACTCTGTGGAAAGAAAATGTGCTTGGTTGCGAGGGCCAAAGAGCTGTGAAAAGACTTTTTTACCTGGGCATAGGACATCCAAAAATATCAGCAGAAGCTTTCCAGCAGGCGAGCGACAGACTTCACTTGCAGAGATGTGTGAAGGAGCCATGTTTGTCCAAAAGATCTTGTCAACAGGCTGCATATCATGCTCCTGTGGTCCAACCTCCAGATCAGCAAAACTACCTGATTTAGGTTTTTGTTGGTTTTTTTTTGGCCTCTGGGGCTACTTGATGGGTACCTGAACAAGCCAAGAACATGTGCAGTTCTGCAGGCAAATAATTGGCAAGAAATATATGCAGTGGGTTGTTTCATTTTTACTAAATGGTCATCAGCCAGGCATGGAGCTTCAAAAAGAGAAAAAAAACTCCCTGTCTAAACCGGCTTGTTCTTTTCGGATATCAAAGCAAGTGAGACAACTGGTAACTTTCCAGAAACCGAAAAGCTGCAGATTGCGGTCAGTTGTCATAGGGAGCTGCTGATAAAACTGAATTCCAATGTTACTGAATCCTTAACCCTTTAAGCTGAACGTCTGAAAAGTAGTTAATGACCAGAATTTTTTTTAGTTTTTGCCTCTTTGCGTTTCAACAGTTGTAACTTTTTCATTTTTTCAATGACGCAGTTGTATGAGGCCTCGTTTTATTTGAGACAAGTTGTACTTTATGGGGGAATGGTTTAAGTCCACTTATAAATAATTGCAAATTTTTTTTTTTTTTTACACCATTCACATTTCACACTTAATAACTTGTTAGATTAATTCTACAGGTTATTACGGTCATGTGGATACCTAATATGTGTAGCTTTTTTTTGTGTGTGTAATATATGCACAATTATTTTTTATTAAATATTTATTTTTATTTTATGATTTATTTTTTTATTCATTTTTTTACCCTTTTTCTGTTTTTGTTTTTTTTCCTTTTTTTTTCCTTTTTTTTTTTTTTTTTTTAAATCCCCTGAAGGGAGAACTGTTTTTACATTTTTTTTTTGTTTTACTTAGTAATGTATTAGCATATTCATATATGCTAATACATTATAATCTGTGTCAGTCTGGCACAGGCAGTAATCAGGGCAGCTCACAGTCTGCCCTGTTCACTGGCTTGATAGACAGACAGCTCTTGGGGAACACTATAGGTCCCCAGGGCTGACTGTACAGCCGTTCCCCGGGCTCTGTCAGGTCACCGGGCTTTCCAATCACCCGACAGAGCAGGGGAAACCCTTTGCGCTGCAGTGACGATCCGCCACAATCAAAGGGTTAAAGCACCGGGTGCGGGGGTTCCCCCGCTTCCTGGTGCTTGCAGGAGATGCTCTGGGATCAGGACTGTGTAGTACAGCCCTGATCTCAGCGCAGCTGCGGCGCCCGGAGCCACGAACTCCGATGTCTGCAGTGATGCCAAAAGACGTCGCTGCAGACTAACGACCCGCACCAGCCGACGTCAAAAGACGGTGCGCGGTCGTTAAGGAGTTAAAGGGAATGTGTCATCAAAAATGACTAATTGTTTAAGTCCTGTTTTTATGTTAAACACATTTTTTAGGATTGTTTGGTTGTTTTTTAAAATTTCTCATATCACTTTCAATATTTTTTAATAATTCTTAAGTATTGCAGTTTTCACTTTGGCCACTAGGCCTTGTTTGCACTGCTTTAACAGCAGTCAGAGAGATGCTTTACAGCACAGGTGTCAAACTGGCGGCCCTCCAGCTGTTGGGAAACTACAACTCCCATCATGCATTTGTATAATCTATAACAGTGGGCATGATGGGAGTTGTAGTTTCCCAACAGCTGGAGGGCCGCCAGTTTGACACCCCTGCTTTACAGTAACTTCATGCACATAGGAGACTTAAGACTGACTCAGTCCCATTCACTTCTATAGGAGATTTTTCTAGTCATGCTCTGTGACCTGGGAAGAAATCAGTGTGCAGGGAGATGAAAGGGTGAACTGTGACTATCTCCTCTTGTGACTGGTGGATCCTGTGTTAACTATTCACACTGGTGTCTCCTTTCAGTTTGACCCTCTTTGTGCTGATAAAGAGCAGACAACTGAGAATCTTTCTGTACAGAACAATAAGTGTCAGACTATTATTAGGCTTAGTGGCCAAATTGAAAACTGCAGGACTTAAAGGGGATATATCGCTTCTTTAGTTCGGCTGATTAATACTGCTATCAGCTTCTCAACTCTAGAAATGCAGGGTCGTTTCTTCCCCTCATAGCTGGGTGACATCATCCCCCCTTCACTGTTCATGCTGGCTCCCGAGCCCTCCCCTCCTCTCTGAGTCCACATGTCACTGTGTCTCTCATATGCAGTCTTATTTTGTAAGAGCTGTATACATACCACAGGCTGCATTCAGTCTAGACTGAGCACTGATCTCTTCTCTCACAGCTGGAGATTTGTTACAGTTGAATCCAGCTTTCTATGAACGGCACAGATCTCCCTTCTATGTAGGAGAGTTAGGCACCGCGACACAACTGTTATGTTTTCTGATTGTAGAATCTGCTGCAGTGTGTTTCTGCTGGGTGTGCAGAGAGAAATTGCAGGGATCGACACACAATTGTGCTTTTCCTGATTGTGGAAGCCCTGCAGTGTTGTTTTTGTTTCTTCTAGCTGTGTAGAGTGAAAATGTGCCGGCCCCTTACTCTGAGTGAGAGAGACAGGAATGCTCGCTCCTGTGAATACGACTGGGGGCGAACAGAATGTAAATGAGCTCTCAGCTAGTAAAATGCAAGGAGGAGGCACCCGACCAGAACTGGAGATCAGTGTAAACAGAAACAGAAGATAAGGAATGCTGTGAATACAAGACAGCTTTGCTAATGACAACCACTTGCAAAGTTGCTTGTTTTCACTGTCCCCTTATACTGAAGACCATTTAATGAAATGATACAACCCCTTTTAAGAATCAATAAAAAATAGTGAAATGTAAAATTAAAAAAGCAATATAACAAAAAATTCTTAAAAAATGTGTGGAACATAAAAATGTAAGTTAAACTAAGTCATTTTTGATGACACATTCCCTTTTTAAAGTAACTTCAGACTAAGATTATTTTACTGGTATTGTTTGAAAATTCCTTTAGCTGCTATAATATTATATATGTTCCCTAAAATTAATATAGGTATAATATGGCTGAAGGTTCAAATTGGTCTATGATAGATAGTGCAGATGTAATCGGAGCATAAATGTCAGGCCGCTGACCCCTAATGTCCTATGAAGCTAGCTTTACAATTTCTATGTACTAAAATATTTTTTTTATAGGTTGAAGAAGCAGTTGCTGTCCTGCAAGCCCACCATGCTAAGGACAGTTCACATAAAAGTGGCCCGTCTTCCCTCATGTGAAATGCTCCCGAATATCGGAACTATGAATGGACTTGTAACTTCAGTTCACTTTGTATCCAGGGCACAGTGGAAGGAGGTTATGTGTATTTACAAAGGACAATCCGATTTTGTTTGTGTGTAGATATAATATTATGCAAGGTAAAGTAAATGACATTCCCAGGGATGAACGATAACTATGTGTAATCATTTTTGTTTTCTTTTATGAATTTTTGGTTTTGTTTCATCTTTTTCTTTCTGCATTAAACAAAAACTTGCAAAAGCAAACCTGATTCATTTCTACATGTTCTATGTATCTTGTAAGAGCCTGAAGGACAGGTGGATAGAATAGGTTCCCACAATCGCTAATACAGGGATCTCAAGTCCCCATTCTTCCTCAACTGCAAGTCCATGGACAACTAGAAAACTTTCTTATAAGGATTTTCCAATAAACATTCAGCACCTTCACAAATCCTAGATCACTAGGAAGCCCATCATCAGGACTCCAACAGTCTCTAGTACATTAGGGCAGGGGTCCCCAACTCCAATCCTCAAGACCCAACAACAGGTCATGTTTTCTGGTTTTCCTTAGCAGTGCACAGGTGATTTAATTACCGTATATACTCGAGTATAAGCCGACCGGAGTATAAGCCGAGGCACCTACTTTTGCCACAAAAACCGGGAAAGCTTATTGACTAAAGTATAAGCCTAGGGTGGAAAAAGCAGCGGCTACTGGTGAATTTTAAAAATAAAAACAGATACCAATAAAATTACATAGGCAGTTTAATGTCCCCCGTAGGCAGATATAGGCAGTTTAATGTCCCCCGTAGGCAGATATAGGCAGTTTAATGTCCCCCGTAGGCAGATATAGGCAGTTTAATGTCCCCCGTAGGCAGATATAGGCAGTTTAATGTCCCCCGTAGGCAGATATAGGCAGTTTAATGTCCCCCGTAGGCAGATATAGGCAGTTTAATGTCCCCGTAGGCAGATATAGGCAGTTTAATGTCCCCCGTAGGCAGATATAGGCAGTTTAATGTCCCCCGTAGGCAGATATAGGCAGTTTAATGTCCCCCGTAGGCAGATATAGGCAGTTTAATGTCCCCCGTAGGCAGATATAGGCAGTTTAATGTCCCCCGTAGGCAGATATAGGCAGCTATATGTCCCCCTAGGCAGGCTATAGGCAGGCAATTGCCCCCATAGGCAGGTATAGGTCCTCATAGGCAGGTATAGGTCCCTCTAGGCAGCCTATAGGCCGGTATAGACCTCCCTAGCAGGTATAGGCAAGTATAGGTCCTCCTAGGCAGGGTATAGGCAGGTATAGGTCCCCCTAGCATGTATAGGCAGGTATGGGCAGGCTATAGGTCCCCCTAGCATATAGGCTATAGGCAGGTGTAAAAAAAAAAAAACACCTGGCTCCCCGCTGCTCAGTCTCCCTCGCCGCTCCGCCTCCTCGCTGTCCGGCCTCCCGCGCGCGGTCCTCGGGTCTTCGCGGCACAGGCGGGTGATGTCATCAGGCCGCGCACGCAGCGTGATGACACACGCTGCCTGTGCCGAAACTCCGGACGGCCGCGAGTCTGCCCGGAGTCCACTGCGGAGCAGGGAGCGCTTGCTCTGTGCCCCACAGTGGTAGCTCTTCACCTATATGCTCTCCGGAGGAGTCGCATATAGGTGAAGGGATCGCTGACAGTGCCCGGGCCACCGCAGCGTCCGGACACTGTGCGCTGTACTCGGCCTTCAGCTATATGTGCTCCCTGAGGAGCCGCATATAACTGAAGCGTCCCTGTCGACACACGGGCCATCGCAGCGCCCGAGCGCCGACAGTAACTCGAGTATAAGCCGAGGTCGCATTTTTCAGCACATTTTTTGTGCTGAAAAACTCGGCTTATACTCGAGTATATATGGTATGCTGCACAGGTGATTTAATTACCGTATATACTCGAGTATAAGCTGACCCGAGTATAAGCCGAGGCACCTACTTTTGCCACAAAAACCGGGAAAGCTTATTGACTAGAGTATAAGCCTAGGGTGGAAAACGCAGCGGCTACTGGTGAATTTTAAAAATAAAAACATACCAATAAAATTACATAGGCAGTTTAATGTCCCCCGTAGGCAGATATAGGCAGTTTAATCTCCCCCGTAGGCAGATATAGGCAGTTTAATGTCCCCTGTAGGCAGATATAGGCAGTTTAATGTCCCCCATAGGCAGGTTATAGGCAGCTATATGTCCCCCTAGGCAGGCTATAGGCAGGCAATTGACCCCATAGGCAGGTATAGGTCCTCATAGGCAGGTATAGGTCCCTCTAGGCAGCCTATAGGCCTCCCTAGCAGGTATAGGTTCTCCTAGGCAGGTATAGGTCCCCCTAGCATGTATGGGCAGGCTATAGGTCCCCCTAGCATATAGGCTATAGGCAGGTGTAAAAAAAAAACATCTGGCTCCCCGCTGCTCAGTCTCCCTCGCCGCTCCGCCTCCTCGCTGTCCGGCCTCCCGTGCGCTGTCCTCTGGGTCTTCTCGGCACAGGCGGGTGATGTCATCAGGCTGCGCACGCAGCGTGATGACACACGCTGCCTGTGCCGGAAACTCCGGACGGCCGCGAGTCTGCGGCCGCCCGGAGGCCACTGCGGAGCACGGAGCGCTCGCTCTGTGCCCCGCAGTGGTATCCCTTCACCTATATGCGCTCCCACCGCAGTGTCCGGACACTGTGCGCTCACTCGGCATTCAGCTATATGCGCTCCCTGAGGAGCCGCATATAACTGAAACGTCCCTGTCGGTGCATGGGCCATCGCAGCGCCCGAGCGCCGACAGTGACTCAAGTATAAGCCGAGGTCGCAGTTTTCAGCACATTTTTTGTGCTGAAAAACTCGGCTTATACTCGAGTGTATACGGTATGCTGCACAGGTGATTTAATTATTGACAATGCATTCAGTGGGAGATCCTGAAAACATGACCTGTTGGTGGGCCTTGAGGACTGGAGTTGGGGAACACTGCATTAGGGGAACCTCGGCTCATTCAACCTTGTCCAGCTATAGTGAGGAGGAGTTACAAAAGCAAGGTTGGGGTTTGCGGAGTAATAAGGGACTAGCGATACTGGGGGTCCTGGAAGTGCTGCCCACCACAATGTATTCAGGGCATAGGCATAGAGGCCTGTGATTGGATAAAGCATCACGTGGCCAATGAAGGTGACCTCATTGGCAGGGAACAGAGGTAAGAGAATAAGTGGCCTTTAAAGGAGAGTTTTTTTGTTTTCTACTTTATTTAAACTAATGGCCATCTCCTTTAACTAGTCTGAATACTCAACTTTGTGAAATATTGTGCATCAAAATACCCAATAGTTGCATAATAGACACAGAATACTGAAGAAAACATTTTTAAAAAACAGAGTAAAATTTGGTTGACTAATAGGAGTGATCACCAATAAACCTAGATAAGGACCTTTTGATGTGAACATAGATAATAAGCTTTTGATCTGCTTGAGTAAATATGAGTTCTCAGTTATGATTTTTTCTTGTACAGTCTCTGGCCGCAGGACTGTAATAAAATGAGAGCAGTGGAGCTGCACAGTCACCATTGTAATTTGTTCTACGCCGTCCTGGTAATCATCTGTGGAATGCAGGAGCTTCACGATGCAAGTTTAGTCAAGAATCACTCATTTGTCAGCCATAAAATTTATTACCTGCAGGGATATTTAACCAGTCACACGGCTCAGATACCTGCAGTGTTTAGTTTAGTTTTGGCAAGCTTATTGGCAATTTCTTTTTAATGGCTGATGCTCTCTTATTAGCTGGCAGGGTGGGTCACCAGTAAATGTTTTTCCAAATTTTTATGAAATGCTTTTATAGTTTAAATATTTCACACTTCTGCATGAAATGAAAGGGGTTTTGCCACGATCTCATTTCAAAAAAGGTCTGTTTATGTAAAGAGTTGTGAGTAACTGAGAGGTAAAGTTTTTGCCTCCAGGCACAAGGGTCCTAGGTTTAAATCCCTGCAGGAACTAAACCTGTGTTGTATTTTTTTCTCTTTATCAATGCACAGACCTCATTGAGGTTTCTTTTTTATTTATTTGCACTGTTTGATTAATTACTAAAGAGTACAGAGGACGGGAGTAGAATAACCGCACCTGGGGTTTGAACACTCAGTAGCTGCCTGAGAGGAGAAGTGATGTCTGACCAAGAGTGAGGAGCTCTCAGCCCTGGTCGTATCCCCTGGAGACGAGCTGTAAACAATGGATCACTAAAGGAGCAGCTTAAACAAAAATGGTGCAGAATTTTTAATAATAGTGAATGGTGAAAATGATTATTTAATTTGCAAGCTTCCCACGTCAGTTTTACTTCGTGGCAAAATCCCTTTAAATCTTGGAACCTAAAACCCTGAACAGTGTAGGTTAATGGGCTTGTCTCAACTGGGCAGTCCTGGCTCATATGCTTTGTTAGAGCTTATGGATATTAAAGAGCCTGGGCCCCTTATCGAATGGCTGCCACAGAATGCTACACTAAAGGCCTCCTGCATCGTTTCCAGGCCTTGAAGTCGGTCTTGTGGCTCGCTGTAAGGCCTTGTTCATATAACATTCCACTAGGAATCAATGCTTCTTAAAGGGGTTTCGCCACGATCTAATGTCGACGTGGGATCCTCCAAAATTGGTATTTAATCACTTTTCTAAATATGTCATTAAAAAAAGTGAAGCCTGTGTGATCTACAGCCTGACTAAGATGCCCTTAGTTTCCTGACAGTTTACATTAGACACGACCAGGAGCTGATCTGGCAGCGCTTGCGTTGTTTGCAATTTTTATCTGATGGCAGGGAACATGAATGAGATTTGAAGGGACTGGGGAGAAATATCCTGTGTCTTTTGCATAGAGAATCCACTGGTTGTAATGTAATTATCTGAGTAAACATGCAGACGCTCCCTACTCATCCCCCCTCCCTCTTCACCTGCAGCCATTCCTGAAGGAATGATAGAAGGCTGCCTGCTGAGCTTATCTTCTCTCCTGAGCAAATAAGAGGGAGAAATAAAACACACAAAGCTTGTGCACAATACAGTTTTCCTCTGTGGATTAGCAAAACAATGTTTGCTCAAATATAGAGATGGAGTATCAAGAATGTGCATGGGAGGTAGAGCGATGACATCACAGAGGAGGTACTTGTTTTTTTAAACACAGAAACACAACGCCCCTTTTTTTCAAGCCTCAAGAGGGGAGTATCAGCCGGTTAGGTAAGGAACTCACTTTTTGGCAAAACCCCTTTAAGATCTAAATGGGTTGTCCTGTCAAAGACTTTGATGAAGTTGAAAGAATATGCCGTCAATATCTCAGCCACAACTCCCAGACCTTCATCCTACCGGAATGGGCCGCTGCAACTCTCTGTGAAGTGTTCAAGCACCGCCGCTCCCTTTCAGAGACATGTGGCTTGTATCGAGCTAAAGCTTGACCTGCAGTGCTGAAAAGTACTAACGGGAAAACCCCTTTAATGATCTGATTTTCATGTTAGTTTGTTGACTAACAGTGTTTGGTTGACAGAATACAGATTATTCCATTAAATGGGGGCTGATCTTCATCCATAACTGTAGTGAAATTATCCACCTATATTGTTAAAATCTGTAGCAGAGATATAGGGGTATTGTTTCGGATTTCTGCAGCAGTAGCAGAAATGATTTACCGTATATACTCGAGTATAAGCCGACCCGAGTATAAGCCGAGGCACCTACTGTTGCCCCAAAAAAACGGGAAAACTTATTGACTCGAGTATAAGCCTAGGGTAGAAAATGCAGCGGCTACTGGTAAATTTTAAAAATAAAAATGGATACCAATAAAAATTACATAGGCATTTTAAAGTCCCCATAGGCAATTATAGGTGGATCATATGGCCCTATATGCAGGTATATGTCCCAAATGGCACGTATATGTCCCCATAAGCAGATTATAGGCAGGTATATGTCCCCCATAGGCAGGTATATGTCCCCCCATAGGCAGGTATTTGGCCCCATAGGCAGGAAATAGGCAGGTATAGGGCCAGCTGTAGGCAGGTATAGGGCCAGCTGTAGGCAGGTATAGGGCCAGCTGTAGGTAGGTATAGGGCGTTTAAAAAAATCAAAAATAATCACTTACCTGGCTCCCCGCTGCTCCGTCTCCCTCGCCGCTCCGTCTCCTACGTGCTCCGGCCTCCCGCGCCATTCCTGCATCTTCTCGGCACAGGCGGGTGACGTCATCAGGCCGCGCACGCAGCGTGATGACACACGCTGCTGTGCCGGAAACTGCGGGCAGCCGCGAGTCTGCTTGCGGCCGCCCGGAGACCACTGCGAGGCACGGAGCGCTCGCTCTGTGCCCCGCAGTGGTATCCCTTCATCTATATGCTCTCCGGAGGAGTCGCATCTAGGTGAAGGGATCGCGGACAGTGCCTGGACCAGCGCAGCGCCCGGACACTGTGCGCTCACTCGGCCTTCATTATATGCGCTCCCTGAGGAGTCGCATATAACTGAAGCGTCCCTGTGGGCACTCGAGCCATCGCTGCGCCCGATGCCGACAGTGAACTGAGTATAAGCCGAGGTAGAGTTTTTCAGCTAATTTTTTGGGCTGAAAAACTCGGCTTATACTCGAGTATATACGGTAATTTGTTTTAATGTAGGATCTGTTGTGTGAAGAAGACTGTACTACAGAGCTGGTTCTAAGACACAAGGCCTTATCCAGTGTTCCTATCATGATCATAACTGTGCATATCACTATCCACACTCAATGTTTGATATATGTACACATGGAAGTGTCTGGTCATCATCAGCGGACTCTAAAAACAAAAATGATGGCAATCAAGATGACTTACGTATACTAAGAGGGCCAATGGATCCGATCCTCAAGGCATAGATCTTTGGACAGTGGGGGAAGAAGGTCCATTTGGGAGTTTCCTTTGCAAATCTAGGTACTTTCTCTAGTTTTACGGTCTTCTGTTTACCTCATTGATGGGTCATATGGAGCTAAAAAGGACATTTTTTGGTCAGGTCTACCCATTTAGCGATGTCTATTTGGCCTTTTTTGAGGTAGGTTTTGAAGGTGTCTTTAAATCATATTTTCTGACCACCAAGAGTTCTCTGTTTTCCGCTTAGTTGCGAGTAAGGAAACCGGAATTGGTGCGGCCATCCTTCCAGCAGTACCATATCGGTTGTGCCAGCATAGCTGTCAGGAAGCTGCCATGTTGGGTTTTTAAGAGCCATGACCTTACGAGGGAAACTTAACTAATCTATAGAGCTGTTTGCGTCTGTACTCTTCTGTACTTCAGCAAAACCTGGGTTACCTACTGTTCCCACATGAAGATTCCATTAATGCCTCATGCAGAAAATTCTGTGCGACTGTTAGAGAACCTGTCGCATAGTTTATGCCCCCCTTGCTGAGGGCAGAACAAGCTAGTGTCAGACCTGCTGTTTCCAGCGTTGTGCCCCTTATTCTGTAAGATGCTGGAGTTTTTGTGTATTTAATGCTCAAATCTGCAGTTTTCAGCCAGAAAAGAGTCATGAAAAGTCAGTTTTTTTCATACCCCGCCCACCTGAGGCTAGCCAACCAATAACTTTGAATAGGTAGAAACATGTGAATAACTTTCAGTGGGCGGGGCTAGCCTTTGGTGGGCAGGGCTAACACCTGCTCATGAATAAGATTTGAGGGGTAAATGCTCTAAAACTCCAGCATCTTACAGAATATGGGACACAGTGCTGGAAACAGCACGTCTGACACTAGCTTGTGTGTCCTCAGCCAGGGGGAAATCACCTATGTGACAGGTTCCCTTTAAATGCTCTAAAACTGCTGCATCTTACAGAATAAGGGACACAGCGCTGGAAACAGCAGGTCTGACACTAGCTTGTTCTGCCCTCAGCAAGGGGGGCACAACCTATGTGACAGGTTCCCTTTAAAGCTACATGAGAATATGAGCATCATTATATCTCCCAGTAGGGTTGTCGCCCAACTTTTACAATTTCCTTCAAAGTTATGCAACTATACTGTACCCCAATATCAAAGAAGGGATCAATCAAGAGTATGGGAAAGTGTCAACCATATTGGGAGCTGCAGTTACAGCCATTGGCTTCACCCTGATTACCCTCAGTTGTTTCTAAGCAATGTCTGCTTATTACAATGCGCAGCAGATAATTAACAGACTCCTGTCTACAGAACCTTTCTAATGTGTACGTTATAAGAGTTTGTATCTTGTTGTTCTCTGCAGACTTCTCACTAGGTCCTAGCTTTTTTTTTTACCATATGTTGCTATATTGGCTGTACTCTTCTATATTTGTGAAGATGTCTGCTCATATAACTCAATGGACAATAAGTTTTGTGCCTGGTTTTCTTCATCGTTGTTCAAGGAGATTTTTCTGTCATAACACACCTTATGGTAACTTGAGGAAGTTACTTGAGATGGCCATACACCTAAATTATTGTTCTTGACACATGTATTCTTTAGAGGACAGCTGCCTATAGTGTTGCCGTATTGTTCAGAGGAAACTATTCAAAGACACCATCAAGACCTACCTTAAAAAAAGATCAAATTGAAATTGCTATGTGGGAAACACTGCCCACAGTTTTCCCCCTCCTATCCCCCACCCATGGGGCTGTATAACCCAGCAAGCGGCTGAGAGTTTTGAGATTGACCACCTCACCAATGAGGTAGATAACAGACCAAAAGGAGATTTGCGAAAGCAACTACTAAAAGAAAACATCTTCCCCCTACTCTCTGAAGATCTGTGGTTTGAGGATAGGACTCCTCAACCATTTTAGAACACATAAGTAATCTTGATGGGTGTTACTCTCATTTAAAAAGAGTACCAATGTTGACCTATAGTGTTCTGAGCTTGGATACCAATCCAACAAACTATAGGGCATAAAATAGACTATTTAACATAAAAAGTAATCCTTGTAGTGAGACAACCCTTTTAACTTTTTTTTTTTTTTTTTTTAAAGATCTTGCAAAAATGAGTCACTTATTAATATATGTCCATTAACAGTGTCCTACCTATTCTGAGATATCCCCTCTTGTATGGGCAGCATCAGCTCCTCAAGTTGCTATAGCTAAAGACCTGTTCAATCTCTTAAGATAGGCTGTTAGCACTGGTTGTTATAGCTACAGACCTGGCTTCTACTGCTACTAGGGGGAAGCCAGTAAACACGCCCCTGAATTCAAAGTGAAACCAAGAAAACAGGACTGAGGTAAGATGAGTCAGTGTAGTGAGACAACCTCTTTAAGGACACTTGGCTTTTGGTTGAAATCTTAGGATGAACATAATTTCTTGAAATGGTTTTTAAAAGAACTAAAGAAGACCATCTTTTAATTTTAGAAGGCACATGTCCAACTGTTCAATGTTTCAGTACTTGTTGCACAACTTGCTGATCGCTAACAGCGAGGTCTACGGGCTACATGACTAACAAGGGTACTTGGCCAGTATCTGACCTGGCCAGGGGCATAGCTACAGGGGGTGCAGCGGTAGCAGACGCTACCGGGCTCAGCAGCCTGAGGGGGCCCAAATGCCCTCCTGCCACATAAGGAGATACTAGCATTGTAAATGGTGCATGGTAACTGCAGGCCCCATTTCACTTTTTGCACCAGGGCCCAAGAGCTTGAAGTTACGCCTCTTGACCTGGCTGCTGCATAGTGCTCTCCTTGACGTCTCCAGCATTGTTGGCAGCCATTGTTTCTGCTCAGAGTTAACCGACTTTCATCACTGTACAGCACTGAGGACCACTGGTCCCTCGTCCAGCATAGATGCTCCCTGGACCATGCAAGACGATGATGCTGGTGGTATGGTCAAGTCACCAAGCACGTAGACCACTCTGATGTTAATGATAACGAATGGTCTGATGTAAAACATGGTTCCCTCTCACCTCCCTTGAACGTCCCTGGAGTTGTGCGCCATTCATAATCCGGTTCCACAGGGCATGGTATACAATGAAGCTCTCATTAGTGTGTGATGTAGCAAAAGGACGTCCACTTCTTTGCCTTTCGGTGAATCTTACAGTCTCTCTGTATCTCTGTTGCAACCTGCTGAAGACGTTCTGTGACACTCTAAGCTCAGTGGCCCCTGCCATCTGTGGGCCTCCTGCTTAAAGCATCACAATGGCTCGGTACTGTTGATTAATTTAAGGTGTATTTGTCTGATAATGTTAAGATTAGTACTGTTTAACCCTTTAACACTTCCAAATAAAAAAAACTATTACTATTCATTTTTCTCCACCTCGCCTTCCAAACGCCATAACGTGTTTATTTTTCCACCTACATAGACATTTGAGGGATTTTATTTTGCGGGACAAGATGTACTTTCCAGTGGTGTTATTCATATAACCATATAATATACTGGGAAACCACAAAAAAATTGTAAGTGGGGCAAAATGTGAAAAAAAAAAAGTACTTTCGCCATGTTTGCGGAAGTTTTGTTTTTGCGGCGTTCAATCTTCGGTAAAAATTATGTGTTCTGTATTCTACATGTTGATACGCATCCGGCAATACCAAACATGTACGGTTTCCGTTATGTTTTGGTGGCGTAAAAAAAAAAGTCAAACATTTTCTATATTTGAAATTTGTGCCGCGGCGCCGGTTTGTGCGACCAATAACTTTTTTGTACTAACACCTACGGACGTCAGTGAGGGTGTCTTTTTGCAGGCTGAAGTGTACTTTTTATTGCTAGCAGTTTGGAATGCATACGACTTTTTTGATCCATTTTATTCCAATTTTTAAAGGACGTGAAATGACCAAAAAAAACCTGCAATTTTGGCGTTTCGAATTTTTTTTTCTTCTACGGTGTTCAGCGTACGAGATAAATGAGGTTATATTTTAACAGATCAGACTTTTTCGGACGCAGCAATACCAAATATGTGTAACTTTTTTTTTTTTTTTTTTTTTTAACTTGTAAAATGGCAAAAGGGGGTGATTTGAACTTTTAATACTTTTTTATTTTGTTTATACTTCACAACTTTTTTTTTTAACTTTAAATTGAGTCCCCCTAGGGCGCTTCACAACTCGGGGACGCGATCGTCAATACAGCCTAATGCATTGCATAGACAATGCATTAGGCTGTACCAAAATGGCGTTTCCCCATTTCCTACCTGGGGCCGGAAGTGGAGCAAATTAGAACATGGCAATGATGGAGGCCTTCACAAGGCTTCCCGCTGCCATGTCCAGGCATCGGATCCCTGCAGTCACTCTGCGGGGACTCCAATCAGTGTGAAGAATGGTGCGCTGCACCGTTTTTCATTCATTTAGACGCCGCGGCGTCTAAAGGGTTAAACAGGGCGGGCGACGCCGCCCCCCTGCACTGTAACCGCCGGGTGTTAGCTGCAATTAGCCGCTAACACCCGGCGGCTGTATACCAGGATCACGCTGCGATCCCGTTACACAACTCCTTAACGCTACCAGGATGTACCCATACGTCCAGACGGGTTAAGGGGATAAATTCTAATTCAAATTGATCCCCTAAATTTATTGAGCGATTCAGGGATCAAACACCTGTTCAGATTTTTGCCAGTAAGCTACTTGTTAGAGATCAGCAAGTTGTGCAAAAAGTTCTGAACCACTGAACAGTTGGACCCGTGCATTCTAAAGTTAAGGAATGGCCTCATTTAGTGCATTTAAAAAAAAACGTCAAGACCTCTTATCTTCATTTCAACCAAAAGACAAGTCTCTCTAACTTTTTGTGAGTAGAGTATAAGGGGAGAAGGTAAGGCGCACACACAAGACATGGAAACAGTGTGTCTGATTCCCCTCATAAAAAAGCAGTAATCTGTAGTCTACACAGCGCTGATTATTTCCGGTCAGTTTTTATCCCACGGATTTTAAAACCTGCTGCATATTCAGTGGGATTGCCATCAGATTCCTGTACAATGTATGGGGCCAACAGCAAATCTGAAAACCAACCGTGGCTTTTAGCGCAAATCTGCACCAAAAAGTGCGGTCCAGCAATGTTAAAATGCGGTCGGATTTTGGACAGCATTTTTACATTGCTGTGTATCCCAAGCTAAAGAGTCTGTCCAGCTTATTTACAAATAAAATAGCTACTGCTAGCCAATAAAGTATTAAAAAAAAACAAAAAAAACTTCACCCTACTCCTCACCCCTGTTCCAGCACCAACTGTCCCTGGTCTTCTGTTTACCTTTGTTAACTTCTGAATGGGACATCACCACTTACATCACAGTTCAGAAGTGAACAGCTCCCAATGGTGATGGAAGGATGTGGCACTTGACCACTGGAGCTAATCAGGGGCTGCAGTGGTGATGTATCATTTGGAAGAGATTGAAGGTAAACAGAAGGGAGGTACAGCACTGGAACGGAGGAAGGTGAGTATAGTTTTTTTTTTCATTGTAGACTATTTTATTTTTAGATGAACTGGACAACCCTTCTAAAGGGTATTACCTCTCCATTGGTCATTAATGTCTGATTATTAGAGGTCCCACTGCTTGCACCACCACCAGTCACTAGAACAAGAGCCTTGAGTTCCCAGTTCTTCCTCAGTGGTTAGTACGTCAGTGATCACACATTTCACCCATTTATCACCCATCATGTGGCGAACAGCTGAGAGGGCATCAGAGGCATACAGCTCTCTACACCAGAGATCCCTCCATCCACCCGGTGCAAGAGAGATGAGCAATACTAAGCATGTGCTCAGGTGAGCACATTTACTGAGGGACAAACATTCACACAGGGCAGATCTGGTGCAGGTTTTGCTGTAGATTTATTAAGGATTTTACGCAGATTTATTTACATTGACTTTAAGTCAACAGGAAAGAATTGACTGTAGATTTTGGTGCAAAATTTGCTCTCTCCCACTAAAGTCAATGTAGAAGAATCTGCAGTAAAGTCGGCGATCATTCGGAAACAGATCTCCTTCTACGGCCCTCCAGCTGTTGGGAAACTACAACTCCCATCATTCCCACTGTTATAGATTATATAAATGCATGATGGGAGTTGTAGTTTCCCAACAGCTGGAGGGCCGCAGTTTGAGGATGCCTGTGCTACAGAATCCCGACAGCTCTGCCCCATGTGCACATATCTTAAATAAATTGAAAATAAACTGCAGCATTGTTGTAACTTTATTCCTGGAATATGTAGCGGCAATAATGTTTTTTTTCCAATTAGACCTCGTTCACACGGCTTATTTGGGCGCTGATTGGAGCCGTACTGCGCGCCGTATTTGCGCTGCAGTACGGCTCCAATCCGTCCCAGTAACTACGGTAATCCACAGTTCTCACTGGAACTGTGGATTTCGTCTTTTCTCCCCGCTCGGCGAATCGGCCGCGGGGGGAGAAAGTGACGTGAATTAAGATAAGGATAGTCTATGGGGCCGGCGACCTGCCGGCCTCCCGCACCGCTGCACAGCTGCCAGCATAATTGCGGGGCGAAATCCATCCCCGCAATTACGCCGGCAATAAGCCATGTGAACAAGGCCTAAAAGGAAATACAAAATATTTATAATTTTGGGCTGTTTTCAACAATAAACAGTATTCTACATAGGACAACCTTTTAATGAGGTTTATTTCACTGAGTCGCAAGCAAATTTCCATCCTCTGTCTTGTCAGCCTGTGGGTGGTTCTGTAGCAGTAATTAGCATATTTAGCTTCTCTGTAACTACCTAAACATTACAAAGACGTAATTGCAGGAAATTTAGTCTTCAGTAAATAAAGCTATAAGTGCTCAGAATAGTGAAAACAATTGCTTAACTGTAAACAAAAGTTAATCTTTTTAGAGATGAGTCTTCCAAACTGAGCTCTGTCCATGGTGACATCACTCCCTCCTCTCTGTCTCATCAGAAAGGAAGATTCTGGATGTAACCAGAGAAACTTGTGTGCACTTAGAGCACATAGAATCTCTCATCCCAAGGTAAAATCAAAAGACTTATGTATTTGGAAAAGTCTTCAATTACCTGTCCCTAGATGTTGAAGACTAATCTTTGTAGTGAGAAAACCCACTTAAGGATGAATGCATACAGGATTAATTTGCTGTGGATTCGAGGACTGAAAATTCGCAACAGATTACAGTATCAACCATGTACCAGGTAAGAAACTTCAGAGAACAAACACCATGCAAACATTGCTGGAAGAACACAAGTTAATGGTGGCGGCGTTATTATGCTTTCGTGGCTTTTTTTTTTGCCGCTTATCCACGTGGAAGGCACCGTCAAACCAGGTACACCTATACAAGCTAATTGTCTTTCCTGTCCTCCACACAACTAGCAATGTCCGAAATTGCTTGGAAGAGCATGACCAAGACTTTCCCAGCATTAAAGGGGTTTTGCCACGAAGTAAAATTGACGTGGGAAGTTTGAAAATTAAATAACAAACATTTTCACCATTCATTATTATTAAAAATTCTGCACTATTTTTGTTTTAGCTGCTCCTTTAGTGATCCATTGTTTACAGCTCGTCTCCAGGGGATACGACCAGGGCTAGATATACTCAGATATCACCTCTCCTCTCAGGCAGCTACTGAGTGTTCAAACCCTGGGTGCTGTCACTCTACTCCTGTCCTTTGGACTAGTTAATAATAAGTCAAACAGTGCAAATAAAAAAATAAACCTCAATAAGGTTTGTGCATTGATAAAGAGGAAAAAAAACACAGGTTTGGTTTCTGCAGGGATTTGAACCAAGGACCCTTGTGCCGTAAAGCAAAAATGTTACCTCTGAGCTACAGTGTAGCTACTTACAATTCTATACATAAGCAGACCTTTCTTTGATTAGAGAGAGGAAAGGCCTGGTGATGTCATCCTGCAGGGTCACATGATATGCAATTCAAAAAAATCACACACGCCCCCTTCTGAGCACACAGAGCTGAAGAGCTGGATGCAGGAGGTGTGAAATGAGATCGTGGCAAAACCCCTTTAACCATAAGTGATCATTTGGTACTTTGAAGAGACATTGCCAAGGATTTGATCAGGGCCGGGAAGATGGGTAGGTAAAGGTAGATGACTGCATAGGGCGCCACTTCATCCCAGGCAGAGAAGAGGGTGCAAGGAGGTATGGAGTGGGCTGAAATTTCCATTGGGGGTGCGCTATGTGCCTTGTTTGGTGAGGGCACCAGAATACCTTGTCCTGGATCTGATGACTATTTCCTCACTGCTGACATAAGCATCTTTATTTTTTCAATTGTGTGCCAGGCAGGAGTCTCCAGGAGCGCATTAACTTGCTATTGCTTTACTAGCAATGATCATTGTTACCATCATTCACCGCTTCTCTGCTCTTTTCGTTCACACTGGCCAAGTAGCAGTCTGAGCTCCTGCAAACAGGAAAATTGTGGCTATAAGTGACCGGTGACAATGGCCATAAATGTTTACAACCATCTAATCAATCAGATACTATAAGATTGTTGCACCTATTTATCAACATGACGTCCCTGAGTTGCTTTTAGAACAGGTTCACACATTGCATAGCACCACTGCTGAATGGACATGAGCAGGCTCTGCTGGTACTTGTAGTTCTACAGCTCCTGGACTCAGCAGAGCATAAGCCACCACTACAAGGAAGGACACCTGCAGGGAGGTACAAGATAACTTATCAGAGGTGACATCACAGCTGCTGCTGCTGCTGCTAACTTGTGTCTGAACTCGCTTCCTGTTCCTACTTCCGTTGACTACTATAGAGAGTCTGTAGATCTGTGTACACACTGCTGCCTGTGCAGTAACCGCAAGCTGCGATCTCCCTGTGCGTCAGGTACATGTAGTGTGGGCAGCCCCGGGGAGCCGCATCCCCCCGACCACTGGACGCAGTGCAGACCTGGCGGCAGCATGGACACGGTGCAGCTGAGGAACCACCCGAGGAGGTAGCAGAACCGTCCACACGTACTAAGTATCTGCTGCCGGCGGCTAGACCAGCAGTGCAGCGCTATGCTCATGCTGGCGGCCACTCATTCCTATATGATATATGACTGTATAATACATGACTAAATGGTGTGCTATATCCTTGTATAGCAATTTTATCACCGTATAGTGTACATATATAGTGCATTATATTACTGTATAATGTATTATTAATATATATATATATATATATATATATAGTGTATTGTATTGTATTACTGTATAGTGTAATATATATATTTAGTGTATTGTATTACTGTATAGTGTATTATATATAGTGTATTATATATAGTGTATTATTTTACTGTATAATGTATTATAGATAATATATTATATTATTGTATAGTATATTATTATATATATATAGTATATTATATGACTGTTTAATGTATTATATATAGCGTATTCTATCACTGTATAGTGTATTATATATACTGTATATAGTGTATTCTATTACTGCATAGTGTATTATATATAGTGTATTCTATCATTGTATAGTCTAATATATATAGTGTATTATATGACTGTATAATGTATTATAGATTATATTACTGTTTAGTGTAATATATATATATATATATACAGTATATTATATATACTGTATATAGTGTATTCTATTACTGTATAGTGTATTATATATATAGTGTATTATATATGTAGTGTATTATATTCAAAGTCTTTTCTTACCAGGTAGAGGGGTTAGTACTTCTAGTTTCCTTAAATGATTACATTGTAACCTTTGCCTAACCGCTGTGTTATATTTTGATGTCCTTTGTATTGATATTCTTGTCTGTGGATCATGTAAGGTGATACAATTACAGCTCCTGGGGACCCGGCTGTGTTTTATTTTCAGAATGTATTTCTTTCCTCAGTATTAGGGCATGTCCCCACGGCACGGGTTTTTGGATGGTTTTTCAGCCGGCTTGCGGTTTTTCAGACTGCCTGAGAAACCGGCCGAAAATGAGCACAATGGTGCTCTATGGAAAACCCGTGCAGCAGTCCCTACTGCACGAGTTTTCTGTCCGGCGGTTTTTCCGCCCGTGAGCCGCCCGAAAAACATTGTACTTGCACATTCTTCCGTTCGGTTTCCGGACAGAATCTTTGCAAGTCAATGTGAAGGGGGAGGGCTTTTCTCAGCTCATCGCGGAGAAAAGCCGTCCCCTCCCGTGGCCAGTGAGGACGGCCGCAAAACAGGACAAATACCGGCCGGGTAAACCAACCAGTATTTGTCCTCTGCAGTGGGCACGCAGCCTTATTTTCTATAGATTGTGTGTCAGTGACACGGTGACCGCTCCTGAGGTGTCATGTATTAGGTCACTGGTGCCATTTCATGTTTCACTATTAGTTTTTGCAGTTTTCTACTTAGTACATAACCAGTGGGTGCCATTTAGAAGATTAAAATTACTGTATCATAAAGCAGAAAATAGGGTTTTGTCACAGTGGAATCGTATGGCCAGTCATACAATGTCTGATTTAATTAAGCGAAAATTTGTGACATCATTTATAGATGGACCTCTTTGTATTAAAAAACAATTCCATTTAATGCTTAGATTTTTGTTGCGGGACAATCCATGTTCTGCAGTTTTAGTGCTTGTCCCCATGGCAAGGGTTATTGGTTGGTTTTTCAGACGGTTTGCGATTTTACAAACTGTCGGAAAATCGACAAGCAACGTTCACCATAGACTTCAAAAGAGAGTCCATGCAGCAGCAGATTTTCTGCTGGACGTCTTTTACACCGCCAGCGGTCCGAAAAACCTAGATCATGTTCATTCTTCCGCCCAGTTTTTGGGCAGAACATGAACATGTGGGTGCAAAGGTTGAGGGCTTGAATCCGCAAACTGCAAACAAAAGCCGCCCCCCTGCGTGCCAAAAACGTACCAAATGCCGGTCGGGAAATCCGACCGGTATTTGGTCTTTGCCATGTAAACGCACCCTTAGGCTATGTCTACAAAACAGTGGCCAAAAAACAGCCTGAAAACCAGATCATAAAAACGTTCATAAACGTTTTTTTCGCATTTTGCGTTTTTTGGCACACTTTTGCAGCGTTTTTGCCGCTATTTTTGCTGAAATGCACAGCATTAGATTTGCTATGTATTTCTGCAAAAAAAATTGTGCCAAAAACGTGGCAAAAAATGTCCAGCGCTTTCCATAGACTCCAATAGTAAATTTTGTGCCCTGATCAGTCAACATGTTTAAAAAAAACGAGCAGAAAAAATATGTTCTATGGAGACAGCAGGAGGTTTTTACTATACAAGTCTATGGGACAGCTTTACAGTCATTTTTAAGCGTTTTTATAAAACTAAAAACGCAGAATAAGCCGACATTTTTGTTTGAAGTGGAGACCTAGCCTATACTTCATTGTAGCCTCATTTACAGCAGGTGGTTAACATTACAACTACTTGTTAGGACATTACTTTTTTGGGGCGCTTTTTGATGCAAAAATATTTTTTTTCCCCTCGCAATTACGCATCAGAATGCAGGCAAAAAAAAAGTGACACAGGTTTAAATGGGAATAAGTGTACGGCAAACACACGCGCTGTGCAAACAAATGTGCAGGGCCATTATCAGCATGCATGCTTTAGGTGGATAGTCCATTGTTTTCAATGAGAATTATGGGCCACATGTATGAAAACTGTCTAGGTCTAAAACTCACTTAGCTGCCCATAGCAACCAATCAGAGCTCATAGCAACCAATCAGAGCGCCCCTCTAATTTTTCCAGAGCACTATATGAAATGAAAGGGGCACTCTGTTTGGTTGCTATAGGCTCTGTTTGGTTGCTGTGGGCAACAAAGTGAGTTTTAGACCTAGACAGTTTTCATACATGTGGCCCTATGTGGTTGTAAGTTCACATGTCGGGTTGTTACTATGACAAAATTCTGGTGGGGAATCTTCAGAAATATTTTGGCTTCCTTCCGAGGTTTTTTTTTTTACTTTGCAGAGACAGTTTTCACTTTCACTTTTGCACACAGGTTACCCCTATTTCAATGAGGCTAATTCCAGCAGGGTCCACTTCAAAGAATGGATATCTCTGTTCTCAATTTATTTGCAATCTGCTGCAATACGCCCAAAATGCGCCCCGCAATTACGGTAATTCATAGCTCTCGTAGAGAGCTATGAATTACACCCGTCTTCCACAGTGTACAATATGTGTGTATTGTATGCAGGGAGATAGAAGTGACATGTCACTTCCCGGTGTTTACGTGCCGTGGATAATAAAGTGAATGGAGCTGCCCCCTCCACCTCCTCGAGCTTAAGAAATACACCCTGGCCAGCGTGTACTTCTAAAACACCCGGCGTGTTGTGCCGCATATAGTACGTGCTGCAGTACGCCATATGAGCATACCCTAAAACTGCCCATAGTCTGCATAGGAGTGGGAGCCTAAGGGCGTGACCCCACAGCAGGTTTTACAGCCGGTTTTCGGTTTTGGAAGCCGTCTGTCAACCAGCTGTCAAACTTTATCACAGACCCTAATGGAAAATCAGCAGTCCCAACTGCACGGATTTTCCGCCGGACGGTTTTTTACACTGCCGGCGTTCTGAAAAACATAAAACATGTTCATTCTTCCGTCCGGTTTTCGGGTGGAACATGAACAGGTAAATGCGAAGGGGGAGGGCTTTTCTCCACAAACAGCGGAGAAAAGCCGGCCCTCTGAGGCCGTGTACACGGCCCCAAAACAGTGCAAATACCGGTCAGATAATCTGACTGGTATTTGATCTGTGCTGTGGGGACATGCCCTAAAGTGATGTGGAAGAGCAGCTTCTGTAACAACAGCCAAATGGAAAAACCCCTTTAAAAGATATACCCTGTCACTACAGCAGGGGAAATAAGCAACATTACCCCACTGGCACTGCTTATCTCAGTGGGGGAAAAGTCACATTTTTGTGTCTTTTGACTAAAGCCCAATAGACATTAGATTATCAATAGATTGATATATTTTCTTGGGTGTGGAGTAACCCCACAGATCCATGCACCTGCTTCAGGTGAGCTGGAGATTTTTCATTTTTCTTATTTAGCTGGTTGTTGGTGCTAATTGTATATTAGGCTAGGTTCACACAGCTTAACTGCGGGGCGTAATTTTGCCCCGCACTTACGCCGTGTGGCCGGGGGCGGGAGCGGGGGATTGAGCGAGGGGCCGGCACTTCGCCGGCCCATAGACAATCACTGCTAGCGGCGCGTATACGCCGCTAGAAAGTGACGTCAATTATCTCCCCCCTCGGCGGCTTCGCCGGGCGGGGAGAGGAGACGTAATCCATAGTTCTCTATGAGAGCTGTGGATTACCGTAATGAATGGGCCGTTTTCGGCCCGTAATTGGCGCACTCCGGCGCGTAATTACGGACTGAAATACGGCCCATTTTAAGCCGTGTGAACATGGCCTTATGTGTTTTGTGTAGACCTAGTACTATGTGTGTAACAGTTATGCTCTACTATAACATCTAGCTGTAGTCAGATCATCGGTATTGGGGCGGCTGTGTAGGAGTCTTGATACAGGATGTGTTGTCATACTTGCATAGATCAGGTCAGCCTCTTTATTCACCCGATGGCCTAGCTGCGTAGCCTCCACAGTGACATGACATGGCCTTAGTGGATGTTCTTGCGCTTGTATAACTTGTAACATGTGATTGTGCAATAAATTATTGGGCAAGTCTCTTTCCTTCACTTCTGCTTTTGTGGATGAAAAACCGGAAGGCGCTTGTTCTATTAGAATACCCCTGCTTTTCACACTGACTTCCTACTGTGACGCTCGTATTGCTTTGGTTTATAAATCTATATATATATATATTATGTTATCATTTTATATTTGACTGTGACAAAGCTGCAAAGACAACCACTCACACACCTACTATGCATGAGGGGGGTGGTTGCTGGTATTATAATTACATATAGATAATGCGATACAAAGGGTGCTATTAATACAGATACATGTGGTGGCGGCTTGCAACCTATGACACCTCTACTATTCGATTAGGTGCGCTGCCCAGCATATTTCAGGTGTTCAATATTAAAATAAAATATATTCCCTTTATGGTGCATATTACATGTTATAATACTGTGGACCCCCTAATTCTAGCGATTGGTAAAGGTTCCAAAACATAGACCCGCAAATGTATTAATTTCCAACCTTTAAAGAGAAGTATAGGTACACAGAAGACATGACTGTTCTCTTTTAGATTTTACTTTGGCTAATAGAATATTTTTTTTCTGCTCTTTCTATAGGCAGTTAAAAAAACTAAGTGAAGAGAACCTTAATAAACAACCGGAGGAAGTGTTTGATGTCCTAGAAAAGCTTGGGGAAGGGTAAGTGAATAGGTTTAAAATCTTTTAATGTGCTGTTTGTCTGATGAAGTACAACCATTTCCACAGAATATGACAGCTCCATATGGATCTATTTGGATATTTGTGGCTTAAATGTGGATTAAAAGGAAAATGTGTGAAACCCATTCAGCCCTTAAAGGGGTTTTGCCACGAGTGGGGAACATGTCCGCCACTCGCAGCGCGGTCTGGAGAGCTAAGCGCGCTTGCGCAGTCACTCTCCATTCTATTCTATGGGATTTCCGAGTACAGCCGAGCGGTGCGGGGAACTCCCAAAGAGCAGAATGGAGAGTTGTGCGCAATCACGACGGACTCTCCAGTCTGCACAAAGGAATTCGGGGGCCCGTTCCCGAGATAGGTGCGGGTCCAAGAGTTGGGACCCGCACCCATCAGACAATGGTGGCATATTCTAATGATATGCCTTCATTGTCTATGGTGGCAAAACCCCTTTAAGGAAGAGGTGTCAAACTAATTTTCACCGAATGCTACATTAGCATTCTGTTTGCCCTCAAAGGACTTCGGTGCACGACATGATCAGCAAACCATCAAGATATCTTTAAAAAGGGAACCTGTCACACAGATTAAGCCCCCCTTGCTGAGGACAGCATAAGCTAGTGACAGACATGCTGTTTCCAGCCCTGTGTCCCTGGGTGTTTGGGTATGTTCATACAGCGTGTTGGGTCCGTGTAACATACGCTTTTCGATATGTGTTTGGATCCGTCTGTCGGACCCCAAACGGACTCAAACACGTATCTAATAAATAGCAGTGTGATTTACATTGCTTTTACTTTGAAACACGCATCGGCGTTCACACGAGTGATCGCTGATGCGTGTCTCACTGCATCTTTCAGATCCATCTTTCGGATCCGTTCCAAGAATTGTCATGTCAATTCTTGGTCCGAAAGACGCAGCAGGAGCCCGATTTTAAACTATAGGTTGCGCTCATGCTGCATCCAAGACGTTTCCAAACACGCAGCTACTTGTTGGATACGTGGTGGATCTGTTTTGGATCCGATTACGGCAGCGTTTTTGGATCCGACACGGATCCAGAATTGGATCCAAAAATGCTGTGTGAACAAGCCCTTTAAAGAGAACCTGTCACATAGTTTATGCCCCCCTTGCTGAGGACAGCACAAGCTAGTGACAGACCTGCTGTTTCCAGCACTGAGCCCCTTATTCTGTAAGATGCTGTAGTTTTAGTGCTCTAATCTGCAGTTTTCAGCCAGAAAAGAGTCCAGTTTACACCGAAGGCTAGCCCCGCCCACCTGACAGTTATTCACATGTTTCTACCTATTCAAAGTAATAGGTTAATCAGTTGTGAGGTGGGAGGAGCTACCTTTAGGTGGGCGGGGCATGAACTAAACTGACTCTTTTCATGAATAAGCTGGACTCTTTTCTGGCCAAAAACTGCCAGATTTGAGCATCAAATACTCTAAAACCGCTGCATCTTACAGAATAAGGGACACAGCGCTGGAAACAGCAGGTCTGTCACTAGCTTGTGCTGTCCTCAGCAAGGGGGGCATAACCTATGTGACAGGTTCATTTTAAGGTTGTATAACAAGCAGCCTCTTCCACCTCTTAAGCACTAGCCTTGAGTTTGACATGTGCTTTAAAGGGGTTTTTCAAGACTTTTAAAAACATCCCCCTGCGCTAAAACAAAAAATTAACTCATTCTTACTGCTCCCATCACCAGCACTCCAGTGCTCTACCCTGATCCCTTACTGATGTCGTCACGTTCATGGATCACATTATACTGCAACCAGTCTGCATGTCCAGCATGCGATCACAGTGGTGTGTAATTGGCTGCAGCAACATGTGACCCATGAATGTGACATCATCAATGATGGACTGGAAGGGAACTCCGGAGCCCTGGCAGCGCTGGAACAGTGGTGATGGGAGAGATAAGTATGGGGTAATTTTTTATGTTGGTGCAATGGAAGATGGTCGGGAGGTTTTTAAAGGTCTTGGAAAACCCCTCTAAGGAATAAGTGCTTTTCATACCACTGTTACCTTTTCATACACCGCTGCTGGTAAGGGAATGCTGTAGAGGGGGCCTTTTTCAGCCCCAGGTTATAGATTTTAGGCACTACTTTGGGGTGTAAATGTGATTATCTCTTGCATTGTCTTGTTTTAAGAATGAATAAAGAGGAATCTCAGAGAGAGAAGACAAAGATCTCAGCTTGTTTCTTGTATGGGGGTAAAATCAGTTCCCTGTGATTGAATGTGATACATGACAGATTCATACATTAGCCTCATTATCCAATGCCGATCATGTGTTTGTTCCTCCTTAGGTCTTATGGCAGTGTATTTAAGGCAAGCCACAAAGAAACAAGCCAGATCGTGGCCATTAAACAGATTCTGTGGAATCAGACCTCCAGGAGATAATCAAAGAAATCTCTATAATGCAGCAATGTGACAGGTACAGCACCGCAAAGAAATTCAACTGAAACCCCAAATACTGTGAAATCTGAACTAAATTCCTCATCTTTTGATAGTAGATTCTATAGTGTAATGATGGGCAGTGTAACACTTTTAAACAGCTGTTCTTCTATTTAACCCCTTCCTGACGGACGGTCATAATAATATGGCTCTACATTTGTTTCCTCCTTGCCTTCTGAAAGCCATAACTTTTATTTTTTCACCTACATAGACATATGAGAGCTTTTATTTTGCAGGACAAGATGTACTTTCTAATGGTTTTATTCATATTACCATAGAATATACTGGGAAACGGCAAAAAAATTGTAAGTGGGGTCAAAATGTGAAAAAAACTTACTTGCGCCGTGTTTGCAGGAGTTTTGTTTTTACGGTGTTCATTCTTCAGCAAAAGTGATATGTTATCTGTATTCTACAGGTTGATATGCATTCGCCAATAACAAACATGTACGGTTTCCGTTATGTTTTGGTGGCGTAAAAAAATTTAAAAATTTTCTATTTTTGAAATTTGTGTGCCGGCGCCATTTTCTGCAATCAATAGCTTTTTTATACTAATGCCTACGGACGTGAGTGAGGTGGCATTTTGTGCTTTTTATTGCTAGCAGTTTGGAATGCATGCAACGTTTTTGATCACTTTTATTCCAATTTTTATAGGACGTGAAATGACAAAAAACCCCGCAATTTTGGCTTTTTTTTAAATTTTTTTCTTCTACAGTGTTCAGAGTACAGGATAAATGTTTATATTTTAATCAGACTTTTTCGGACGCGGCGGTACCAAATATGTGTAACTTTTTTATTTTATTTGTAAAATGGTAAAAGGGGGGTGATTTGAACTTTTAATATTTTTTTTTATTTTCACACGCGATCATTTATACAGCCTAATACATTGTACATACAATGCATTAGGGTGTACAAAGATGGTGGTTTCCCCACTTCTTGCCTGGGGCCGGAAGTGGAGAAATTGAAAACATGGCAGCAATGGAAGCCTTCACAAGGCTTCCAGCTGCCATGTTAAGCGATCGAGAGCCCACGATTTCGCCACTGATGTTCCGATCACAGTGAGGAAAGGTATGCCGCACTGGGTGGGCCACCAGAATCAACTCCACTGGTGGGCTCCCAGAATCCACGGTGCTGGTGCGCCCCCGTAATCAACTCCACATGTGAGCCCTGAGAATGAAATTCTACTGGTGGGCCCCAGGCAATTCAGTTAGACACTTGTCACAGGTCCTCTAGGATTATAATTCATGTTAGGTCCCAGCTCTGCTTTCTGAGCATTTCAGACACAAATGTCCTGCCTCTTCTCCTCTTAATAGCCACTGTTTCATGACATTGAAATATTGATCAGGTGACCCCCTATTCTCCCAATAGATGGGGGTCCCAAAGGTGGAACAAGCCAAAATAATGCCCAGGACAGCAATAGGGGTTCCAGATTTCAATATATTTCCCTGCATATCCTGTTCCCAATACAGACGCTCCTTACTACAACACCTGCTGTATGGAGCAGGGAGAATCCTGTCAAAATGTATCGGGCTGTTGTTGAGCTTTCTTTGTGTGTCTTGTTGATTCTCTAAGACATGATCCTCTTCTGTAGATCTGGAATCCTTATAGTAAAGTAGGGAATATACCCAAATCAGTCATTGCCCAAACATCTACCTCCCATAACTGTGTATGCTTGGCCAAGTTAAGATTTCATGTTTCTGACCGAGCTGTTTACCCCCCTCCTGACCGAGCTGTTTACCCCCCTCCTGACCGAGCTGTTTACCTCCCTAATGACCGAGCTGTTTACTCCCCTCCTGACCGAGCTGTTTACCTCCCTAATGACCGAGCTGTTTACTCCCCTCCTGACCGAGCTGTTTACTTCCCTCCTGGCCGAGCTGTTTACCCCCCTCCTGACCGAGCTGTTTACCCCCCTCCTGACCGAGCTGTTTACCCCCCTCCTGACCGAGCTGTTTACCCCCCTCCTGACCTAGCTGTTTACCCCCCTCCTGACCGAGCTGTTGACCCCCCTCCAGACCGAGCTGTTTACTCCCCTCCTGACCAGGCACATTTTCTTTTTCTGAAGTACTTGCAAGTTTGAACGTTATAACGCTTTGTCACGCTCGGTTATTCCAGACATTTTTCACCTTTTTTTTTTTTTTTTAATAATACGAGAGAAAATAGTAGAAAAAAAATGAAGTATGTCTTTTCACATTTTTAAATAAAAAATTTTAACATCAGAAGTGGCGCTAAAATAAGTTGTGTAATTATGCCATATTTCCATCATGGACACTTATATACAGGTGATATAAAGTTTTAGAATTAGTTGGAAATGGGGCTAAAAGTTTTTAGTCATATTTTATTGTGTTTATTATTACTTTATTTTACATATTGTGGCCCCTATAAGGTCAAAAAAGCCACCTATACTTACTACAGAGCTGTTCTGGGTCTGGTAAGCAGCATCTGCAACTACAGAGTCCCGAAGCTCTTGTTAAGTGCTGTATATACAGCGATCAGGAACGCAGGGAGGGTAGTAACCCATCCCTGTATTCTCAGTGGAGAGCCCAGCCATTTCAGAGAGCCGGCTCGCCACCCTCACAACTGCACAATAAGGGCGACATGTCCGAAAAGTGGCGACGGCACGTCAGTTTTGTGGCACATTAAATCAGTATAAAGTGCGACTGAAAGTACGAACCTTCCAAAAATCTGGCATCTGGTATACCTTGTATAGTAAAATGAATGCACCTACCCAGGCGCATTACAAAATCTAGGCACATATTGTATCTTTGCTAGCATATTTGATGTGCCTTTGTAGGCGCATTCAAATGTTTCGTGCCTGCCGTATAATGTGCCTGGTTTTGGTATATTACAGTTCATCTATATAGAGAATAGGGCGTCAATAGTTTTTTTGGCGCAAAATACAACCAAAAAAATTGCACCTTCATATTGGGATATGTTGCCCTAAGTGATCCAGAACATCCGTGTAGAGATAAACTGCCACTGCTCAGACGTTTATAATAAACTGGTGGTCAGCAATAGGTTAATAAGGAAGACAAGCTACTTCCAGACATTTTAAATAGCAGCTTATCTCCCAGCATAACATAGGATCAGCTCAAATCCAAAATGGTTGATGCTTGGGTTTTGGCAGTGCCGCATACATAGTAGATTGTATGCCAATCTGTTAACAGTGATCTAATTTGCGTGCATAGCTTAATGAGGACCTGTGACCTCTCTTGATAGGTCTCTTTTAGTAAATCCTTGTGTTCCCTGTGAAATAAGGGCATGTCCCCACATCAAGGGTTTATGGCCGGTTTTTCAGCCGGTTTGTGGTTTTTCAGACCGCCTGAAAAACCGGCCGAAAATGAGCACAATTGTGCTCTATGGAAAACCTGTGCAGCAGTCCCCACTGCACGGGTTTTCCGTCTGGCGACTTTTCCGCCCGTGATCTGGCCGCGGGTAGATTGCTAGCACAATCTTCCGCCCGGTTTCCAGATGGAATCTGTGCAAGCCTATGTGAAGGGGGAGGGCTTTTCTCCGCTCATCGCGGAGAAAAGCTGTCCCCCCCCCCCGCAGCCGTGGGGACGGCCGCAAAACAGGACAAATACTGGCCGGCAAACCGACCGGTATTTGTCCTGTGCCGTGAGAACGCGCCCTAACAATTCTGGAGCATCTTCTCCTACAACTTTGTGCTGTTCCTCTGTTATTCTCTCTGGCAATTTAGTACTGAATCAAAAAAGTTAAACAATTGAGAACGGCACTAAAGTCCAATGTTTAAATATCCAGGGTATACGGAATGCAGCAGCATCCAGACACAGGTTGGTCCCAAACCTGTATACTCAGGGTGTAAGAGTGATTTGTTATAAAGTCAGCTCTAAATGAGGTTGTCTTTTGCGAGGCTTTTGGGCCCCTGAAATATTAGGTGTACATTATTGTGACATGGCTTGGGTCCACCTGAGGATACTCTGGTACTCTGGTGGGCCATTCCAACCCAGGATAGAGACACTACAGATACTGAAGTCAGTCATCAAAGTCAAATAAAAACCATGTCTTACTTTATAACATCAAATTATACTGAATGAGAAGGTTTACACAAATAGAGAGGACTTGTGGCTGTTCCTGTTTAAGTAAATCCTTGTGTTCCCTGTGAAATAATGATTCTTCTCTTATAAATCTGTGTTGTGCTGTTCTTCTATTATTCCTCTGAGAAATATAGTATATTATTGATTATTACATGCTGTTAGCTGCTGAGTTACATTATCTGTGATGTAAATACACAGATATGTGATCTGCAGACCTGACAGGATGGCACATGGCTTCTCTTTGGCCTAAAAGGTTAAAGTTTCTCGTTGCAGAAAATTAAGAACAGAGACTGAGAAGCTCCATCCTTCCAATAGGACAGGACTAGTATAGCAGATAAGTGGTTGGTGTAAATAAGCAGGAGATAAGAATTGGTCTAACTCTGAAATGAAGCAAAATTGGAACAGCAATGTGTTTGGTAATAGTTTTAATTTACCTTTTTCTGAAGCTAATGAAATAGGAGTACTGCTTTAATGTGGCCGTGCAGATGTCCTGTATAAATAGAGGAAAGGAATAATTTTCCCTGGTACGCTCAATGAACTTTACGTAACACTGTCTCTATAACTCTTTTGCCTGTTGACCTCAATTCTAAAAGTAACAACTGAGCATGAAGGAGTTAATGAAGATAAGGCATGTCCATATCTGTCCGGGACCAGTAGAAACCTATAAAAAGAAACAAATATTGAACAGTCCAAGCGTAAATCTGGACTCATTCATGGATTGAACAAATTCCTAAGAAATCTTGATGATGAGGTTCTTCCATCAAACATTCAGATCTGTCAATTCTGCAATTAATCAGGGAAGTTGTTAATCCTGTAAATGAGCAGCAGCATGAATTCTTTTAAGTAATAGATTGGGTTTCCTGAGAGGGAGTTAGTGCTTGGTTTTCCCATCATTCTCAGCTTCAAGTGCATCTTCATACTTCTGGAGAGAGCTGAGGAGTCTTTGGAGAAAATGCTGTCAGGGCTTAAGGGAACCGAGGTTTATTCAATATTTAGAGCTTTCTAAATTATTAAGTCTTGACCTTTTTATAGAGCCAAGTGATTTCCTCTCCAGTTCATTGGAATGAGCTTCCTGTGAATACATTTTATACACATCTCATGCGGAATGCTACTGTACGGAGATATGGAAAGCTTGTATCTGGAGTGGATGAATTGGATTACTTTGAGTCGGCTGACATGTGTCCTGGTTTTTTCAGGGCAAACTTTGATCCTACAATTTTTTTATGCTCAGCCGGGTCTCTACAATGTAGATGAACCATTTCCTGTATGAGCTCCACCAACAACCATTATACCTTATATCAATCTTAACAAGTCCAATGGCTTCTTTTGGGGTAGGAAATCCCACTGGTTTGACCTCTGTCTGTAATGGTTTCTTAATACATAGTTGCATAGTTTCTAGGGCCGAAAAAAGACAGGCGTCCATCCAGTTCAGCCTATTGTGCTACAGTGTTGATCCAGAGGAAGGTAAAACCCCTCATGAGGTAGAAGTCAATTGTCCTCATTTTAGAGGAAAAAAATCCTTCCCGACTGCAATCAGAATAAATCCCTGGATCACGACCCTTCACCAGAATCCTAGTCACTATAACTTGTTATATTATTACGCTCTAGAAATGCATCCAGACCCTTCTCCAGAATCCTGGTCACTATAACTTGTTATATTATTACGCTCTAGAAATGCATCCAGACCTCTTTTGAACTCTGTTAGTGGATTCACCATGAAAAGTTCCTCTGGCAAAGAGTTCCACAGTCTCACTACTCTTACAGTAAAGAATCCCTTTCTATGTTTCTGTAGAAACTTTCTTTCCTCAAGACGTAGAGGATGCCCCCTTGTACTGGATACAGTCCTGGGTATAAATAGATATTGGGAGAGATCTTTATATTGACCTTTAATATATTTATACATATCTGTTATGTCCCCCCAAAGCCTTCTTTTCTCTAAACTAAATAACCCTAATCTAGAGTGGGGCTGAACAGGGGGGCAGAGCCGCTTAAGGGGAGACGCCACATGCGGGGGTAGCGGAGTATAAATACCGTCCCCTAGCACAGCACGGGAGCAGATGCGCAGTCAGCATAACGAAGTCCCACCCTCCCTCCCACTTATTGTGGCATTGCAGGGTATGGGGTGGTATTTTCTGGGGCAGAATATGTTGGGGTCGGACATGTGGGTACTAATACTTGTCGCGGTGCTATGGTGAGATGGGGTCCTTGGAGGCGTAGACAATTTTGGTGGGGAGTCAGAATTGAGGATGGCTCCACGAGTTTACGGCTCCTTTTGGTCTGGTCTGGCAAAGGTGGGGGCTCTACAGGACTGGGTCCTTCTGAGCAGGTGAAGTGATGGTAGCCGCCTGAGGTGGCTTGTGGTGCCCTTGAGTCTGAGGTGACGGCTGAGCGTAAGGCATCAAGGATATCTTCGGACGGATTTTGCCAGACCTTAGGATGGCTCCAAGGACCTCATCATGGATGTGGAGAAGTATGTTGGTTTTTACAGAAGTTATTTCTTATAATTCTTGGACAGTTATTCATGTTTTGATGTTACCCTAAAGAAGTCTGATAAGGATATGACCTGATGCGCCGTCACCTAAGATATTAAGTCATATACAATGGCCAATTTTGACCATTCAAGTCGAAATGTGATCTGTCATACAGGATTATTTTAGGCATTTGCAGCTGAAACTATGGACCTCATGCATGAAAACGGTCTTGGTCTAAGACTTTCTTTGTTGCCCATAACAAACAATCGGAGCTCCCCTTTCACTTTTTCAGAGCACAATATGAAACGAAAGTGGAGCTCTGATTGGACTAAGAAAGTCTTAAACCTAGACAGTTTTCATAAATGAAGCCTATAAAAATCTGAAATGGGATACCCCTTTAATATACATGCTCCTACACTGAGACTAGCTTGATAACTCTTCTATTTCCTTTTATCTGTCTCCTATGTACATTTACCTCCTTCATTGATGCGAGCTGCTCATTTTTCATTCTCTGAAGACTTTGATATCTCACTTCCACTCATCTACTGTTGTTAACCTCTCAAGGGCTATTCAGCTGTTCTCCTCTCTACAGATCATTGGCTTCTCCATTGTTCCCTGTAGAGAGCCCTTCTCTTCATGTAGATTTCATCAATCTGTGAGAGCTGTCTATGCGACTCACGTGCCGCCTGTTTAACTATGTATTTGCTGCTCGTCTCTTTCAGCCTCCACGTTGTAAAGTATTATGGCAGCTATTTTAAGAACAGTGACCTGTGGATTGTTATGGAGTATTGCGGCGGGGGATCGGTTTCTGACATCATCCGACTACGGAAACAAACTGTAAGTCTCTTGTAGTGTTATTGGATTTCTTTCTGAAAGACTTTTGTTGTATATGTTCGGCAAATGAGTAAGAAAGGCAAGCAGACCAATATTACATTTCATCTACCCAACTATCCTCCATTATTTCTAGTGATTAAAGGGGTTGTCCAGTAAAAAAAAATATATATTTTCTATATAATAACTCTTCCATAGTTGGGCACTTTTGTAATGTACTTATATACTTTCATTCAATTTTCTGTTGTACATCAGTAGTTCTGTGTCTCCATAAACAAGAAAAAGCTCTGTGTCCAGCCCTGGAGATCAGGTAACACAACGGGTGTGGCTTTTCGGAACAGTTTTGAAGCCACACCTAGGATTATAGCATGAAATAGAAGACAGGAGGTGGACACTGAGGTTGAGGTTGAATACAGACAAAGTACAGCATAGGATTCAGGGGGCTTGTAGTTTTACAGGGCAAAGAGAAACCACATTCAAACAGGAAATGTTGTTGCTTAGGTATAGGTACGTCCTGGTTGCGTTAAGGAGTTGTGTAGCGGGATCCCACTACACAGCTGCCGGGTGTTAGCTGCTGCCACCCCCCCCCCCCCCCGTGCTGTTTAACCCCTTAGATGCCGCGGCCTTTGATGCTACGCACCGTTCCTCACACTGATCGGGTCCCCGCGGCAAAATCGCGGGCTCCAGATCCGTTAACATGGCAGTTGGAAGCCATTTGAAGGCTTCCATCGCTGCCATGTTTTCGATTGCCCCACTTCCGGCCCCAGGCTGGAAGTGGGGAAAACCGCCATCTTTGTACACCCTAATGCATTGTATATGCAATGCATTAGGCGGTATAAATGATCATGCCCCCTAGTGGTGAAGTGCCCTAGAGGGACTCAAATTTAAAAAAAAAAAAAAAAGTTGGAATCACCCCTCTTTCGCCATTTTACAAAAAAAAAAAAAAATAACAGTTACGCATATTTGGTATCACTGTGTCCGAAAAAGTCTGATCTATTAAAATATAACCTTATTTATCCCGTACGCTGAACACCGTTGAAGAAATAAATTCAAAATGCCAAAATGGCGTTTTTTTGGTCATTGCAGGTCGTATAAAAATTAGAATAAAATTGATCAAAAAAGTAACATGCATTACATACTGCTAGCAATAAAAAGTACACTTCAGCCCGCACCAAATGCCCCCTCAGTCACGTCCATAGGTGTTAGTAAAAAAAGGTTATTGGTCGCAGAAAATTTAAAAAATAGAAAATGTTTGGAATTTTTTTAGCGAAAAACATACATGTTTAGTATTGGCAGATGCGTATCAACCTGTAGAATACAGATAACACTTCGTTCTTACCGATGCTTGAAAGCCGCAAAATCAAAACTCTCGCAAATATGGCGCAAGTACATTTTTTTCCACATTTTGCCCCACTTAGAATTTTTTTTCGTTTTCCCAGTATATTCTATGGTATGATGAATGTCACCATTAGAAAGTACATCTTGTCCCGCAAAATTAAAGCCCTCACAGGTTATGGCTTTTGGAAGGCGAGGAGGAGAAAAATGAAAAGTCATATTTTTTTTCTTTTGGAGGGATTAAGGGATTTACACAGAAAAACTTAGTTTGCCAGCCTACCCCTTTAATGCTAATCCTCAGCCAGTCTTTAGTCATTGACCAGTGTTTTGCTTAAACTACATATACAGCTACTAATGTAGACATTGCACAATATTTCGACATAGGCCAATGGGCCGCTGCATTGAGTTACAGTATGAGAATAGAATACATGATTGCGTCAGAGAGGAATACCTGAAATACATTTGATAGGGTACGGTCCACATGGTCCTAATTCAGAGAAGCAGCAAACTTCAAAAACACAACATCTGTATATAAGTAACAAACCAGGCAAAATTCTGAAAACCAAGTGGTGATGGCTTCTTATAGGGCATGGCCATATGTTGTTTTTCCTTTTCCTGTGAAGCTCCCAATCAACCTTGTGAACCACTTAGGCCACAACATGTTCACGCGAATAATTGAAAGTAAGGGTTTTATAAGATTTGCTGTAGGACACAACACGTACGAAGCTTTGTCCTTCCTTGGTCGCTGATGATATTTACCTGGTCTGCTATTTTTAGTATCCTCCAAAGAGGAAGTACTTAGATTGAAGCTTGAACCTATAATTTGTAAGAGTTTCACTTCCTGTTTTACCCTAGGCAGATGTATGGAGGATATATATCTGGTATGTTCCGTGCCATTGAAACGCAAAACAACTTAATGATTGAGCTTAAGAATATTCTCAAAGACTGTAATATGTATGACCTATTAATATCTGATTAGTTGGGGTTGAATCCTGGCACACTGCAGATGAAAATAATGAACGGGGTGCAGCGTTCCAGCAAGCACATGTTCTCTTTTTTTCCCATGCACAACACCATACATTTGGTTATGGTCATGCCTGATACTGTTCCTGATATGACACTGCTAAACTCAAGGCTTTGAACGGTGATGCCGGACAGGGTTACATGACCACTGCAGCCAATCAGAGGCTACAGCTGTTTCATTAGGTTCAGCCAGGACTGGGAGACAACAGAAGACCGGCAGAGAGGACTGGCAGACACGTTGCTGTTTTTTCTTTATTTTTTCTCAGCATCGAAAAAGGGGAGGTGGACAACCCCATTAAGTATTGGACGCATACAGGCTTGGACTAGACCACAGGGAAGCAGGGAAAACCACCAGTGGGCCCTCATGCATGGTTTGAGGCTGCATTTTTTGGGAGAAAGGAAGAAAAAGAGAGGGAGAAAGCAAGAGTCATGTGCAGTCATGTACAGTAGCTATGGAGTGGACCCAAATATGAACTCCATTGGTGTACGCCAAGAATTGTCTCCACTGATGGGCTCCAACAATCAGCTCCAATGGTGGGCCCTAGAATCAGCTCCACTGGTGGGTCCAAGAATCAGCTCCACTGGTGGGCCCCAAGAATCAGCTCCACTGGTGGTCCCCAAGAATCAGCTCCACTGGTGGTCCCCAAGAATCAGCTCCAATGGTGGTCCCCAAGAATCAGCTCCAATGGTGGGCCCCAAGAATCAGCTCCAATGGTGGTCCCCAAGAATCAGCTCCAATTATGGGCCCCAGGTGCACGAGTCACACCCCGGACACCCAGGCAACTAAATGGTTCCTTCATTCAGCTGATTGGCAGGGGCTCTATAAGTTGAATGCCCACCAATTAAATATTAATTGCTTATCCTAATGACCTTAAAGGGGTTGTCTCACTACGAAGATTATAGTTGAAAATGTGGGGACCAAAAATCTAAGGATGTACGTCCTTGGGTTTTCTAAATTTGGAAAGTGCTACGGTTTTAGAGAACGGGATTGTTTTATATGTGCTTAGCAACGGTGTTTGTTTACTGGGCAGGGAAGGGGATTCTGTCCTGCCCAGGTCGTGCACATGCAAAGGAAAGGCAGTAACGAGGAGGGGCAGGGATGTGTGTATTGGAAGGCTTGGAGGAGAAGCAGTGAGAGGACTAGCAGGGGGGTTGTGTGTATTGGCAGCGACATGCAGGGACAAAAGGCAGTGAAGAGCAGGGGGGAGGGTGTATTGGCAGCCACAGGGATGTGTATATTGGCAGCCACAGAGATGGAGGAGAGGCAGTGAAGAGGATATAATACACACAACCCCCATGCATGTCCTCTCACTGCTTCTCCTCCATGCCTGCCAATACACACATCACTGCCCCTACTCTTCACTGCCTTTCCTTTGCATGTGCACGGACCTGGGCAGGACAGAATGCTTCCTGACCAGTAAAAAAAACACCGTTGCTAAGCACATGTAAACCAGCCCGTTCTCTAAAACCGTAGCACTTTGCCAATAGTAACCAAGGACGTACAGCCTTAGATTTTTGGTCCCCACACTTTCAACTATGATCTTCGTAGTGAGACAACCCCTTTAAGGAAAAGACTTGGCAATGATGAAGAAGAAGGCTGTAGAGTTTGGGTATTGAGAATTGTGAGGAGGGAACAGGAGATGTTGTGTCTGAAGAACATATGGTTTAAGTAAGGTTAAATGTGGATGGTGGGAGAGTTCAGGTACTTATGATTCCCAACTTGTAGCAGGGAAATCTATATTCTAAACTATGTTGTGAACATCACTATGCGATTTCTGAGGTTCCTCAAATGTAATATCAGAAGCCTGTTGTATAGCAGATTGGATTTTCTGCACTCAATAAAACATATGTTACTGATTCAGGGCTGCCGTCGGTAGTTTCAGGGCCCCATACAGCTGGAGCATCTGGCCCCCCTGCCTGTACCAGTTCCTATCTTGTACCATATCATGGGCCCCTTTTTTTAAATTTGATCAGGGCCTCTGACAGAGGTAGTGCCAATACTGAGCTGAAGGTGCTCCTTTATCTGATTACTGTGACAAACTCCATTTTATCCTCTCTTTCCAGTTAAAAGAAGAAGAAATCGCAACCGTTCTGCAGTCAACTTTAAAAGGACTGGAGTATCTTCATTTCATGAGGAAAATACACCGGGATATTAAGGCTGGGAACATATTATTAAGCTCTGAGGGGATTGCTAAACTAGCGGATTTTGGGGTCGCAGGTCAGCTGACTGTAAGTATTTTGTCGCCATATATTTCATTCAGTATAATCCTTTCTGTAATTAGCCACTTATACATGCCTTGATGTCATTATTGACCAGAATCATATGAGGTTTTGCATGGAGTAAATTCTTGGCCATTAACAGTTGTCTCCCTGATGAACCTCTTAATCTTTTCAAGAGGAAAAAGATAGTGATAAGGCTATTAGGGCTTAATAGTATTGCCAAGGGACAGCCATCAAGAAAAGGCTATCACTCCGCTTTTGATTGGGGTTTAACAGAGGAGCAGTTGTCCTATGTCCCATGACTATTTATCAGCAGGGCCATCTTTTCCATTGGGCACTCTAGGCAGTTGCCCGGGGGCCCCACAAGTATAGGGGCCCCAGGTGGTCTTTTTATGTACCAGGAATACAAGAAACATACCTTGGATCCCTTGGTTGGCTTTGCTTATTCAACTGTTTGTTGTGTTTTTAGGACGTGCAAACAGGTAAAAACCATGGTGGAGAAGGGAGCCAAAGGCTTCCTGCTCTGCCAATTAGTCTTGAAGGCTGCAGGCTGCCAGTGTCCATACATAAGTGGCGTTATGGGTGTGCTGTGGGGTGGCTTGAGGCAGAGGTGTAACTTCAAGCTCTTGGGCCCCAGAACAAAACGTGAAATTGGAGCCCCTCTGTTACCATGTGCCATTTGCAATACTGGTGTCTTCTTATGTGGCAGAAGTGCTTTTGGACCCCATCAGGCTGCAGGGCCCAGTAGTTACTGCCACTGCTGCACCCCCTGTAGCTATGCCCCTCATTTGAGGCATGGCCTAGTGTGACGTCATGTATTTGGGCAGGGCCCACTGCAGTGCTCTGCCCAGGGGCCCATAATGCTGTTAAGACGGCTCTGTTTATCAGTCCTTATTACACCCAAATGTAAAGGATACAGACATATATTACAGACCTGGAGATGCAGACAGCTGATTGGTATCTATGTATCATGGGGTGCAACTCATTTGTCCTGTACCCATTGAATGTATTTGTGTATTGGTTCAGCCTCTTTCTTTTGGTGATTTCTGCCATTCCCTTAGATCTAGAGTTTTTGTTTTTATCATCAATTCTGAGAGATTTTTTCTGTTTTCTTAGTTGGTACAAATAAAGTTAGAAACTATATAAAACATCTGAATTAATTCACTGCTAACAGTACCTGGAATCAGTTCTTGTCCAAAATAAAATTTTTAGCAAGCAGATGTTGATTATATACCATGGCCTTGAACAGGTTGTCTTATCAGAGACATGCCATATCAGATGGGCATTCTCCACATTATGGCAAACAGCTCATTTTGTCAGGAAAAGCCTTCTCTGGCTTAAAATGTGTCTGGCAGTGACTAGGATGAATGGCCATCAATGTAATACCATACTTGCCAACTCTCCCGATTCTTCCAGGAGTCTCATGAAAACCATGTCACAATAGAGGTAGGGCTTAAACCAAGCATCCTCAAACTGCGGCCCTCCAGCTGTTGGGAAACTACAACTCCCGTCATGCATTTATATAATCTATAACAGTGGGAATGATGGGAGTTGTAGTTTCCCAACAGCTGGAGGGCCGCAGTTTGAGGATGCTTGGCTTTAACTAACCCTGCCCGAAAGTGGATGGTTCAGAGCATTCCCAGAGGTTTAGGGTCATATCCTGGTTTACGGTTTGTAAGGGTTGTATATAATACATTAAAGGTAAACTAGACCAGGGTGGTGGCTGTAAGAGCAACTATCTGCTCTTGATCATAGAGCTGAGACCACTCATCCCTTGAGCATCCATCTTTCCTAATAGGGTATATGAACAGTTGTTTCCTTTGTGACACAGCTCCTTTAAGGTGACCATAGACAAAAATATTTTGGTGTGATGTATTTAGACCCAGCACTGACTTAAAGGGGTTGTCTCACTATAAGGTTTGCTTTTTATGTTAAAGATCTTTCAAAAACAAGTAAATTTGCAATATGTGTCCATTAATAGTGTCCTACCTATTCCTAGATATCCCCTCTTGTATGGGCTGCATCAGCTCCTGTGGTCGCTATAGCTACAGACCTGTTTGATCTCTCCTGATAGGCTGCCAGCACTGGTTGCTATAGCTACAGACCTGGCTTCTACTGCAGCCTAGTGGAAGCCAGTAAACACGCCCCTGAATTCAAAATGAGGTGACATGAATCAATGTAGTGAGACAACCCCTTTAAGACCTTGTCCCCACGGCACGGGTTTTCACCCGGTTTTTCAGATGGTTTTCGGTTTTGAAAACCATCTGCAAACCTGGTGAAAACTTTTAACATGGGCCTCTATGGAGAAACTGTGCAGCAGTCCCCACTGCAGGGGTTTGCCGCCCGGCGGATTTTTAGACCGCCGGCCACCCGAAAAACATAGAACATGTTCATTCTTCCGGACGGTTTTCGGACGGAATATGAACATGTCTATGTGAAGAAAAGCCGTCCCCCGGCGGCCGTGTGCATGGCACGAAAACAGTTAAAATACCCTTCGTATAAACCGACCGGTATTTGTCCTGTGCCGTGTAAACGGGCCCTAAATCTCTTGGGTAGTGCGTTCACTAGAGTTTCAGAAATTGCTACTAGAATCCTCTTCCTCCATGATGACATCATGGAGCTGGTGGGTGTTACAGACCTCGCACAAGAGAGTTAAGACAGTGCTGGAAAATAATGGTGGCCGCACAAAATATTGACACTTTGGGCACAATTTGTCCATTTTCACTTAGGGGTGTACTCAGGGCTGTATTTATAGGTCGTGCTGCCCTAGGCACTAAACCCTAATACGCCCCCCATTAACCAATAAGATTACCACACCCCTTTCATATGATGCCAAAACCCCTTTACAAAAGCCAACGCCACTATGACCATGTAACGGCTCAAGAAGAAAGCTAATTGAAGGGTTTGCCGTCACCCAGCTTTCCTAGATGTTGGAGAACCTATTCAGCATACAGGATAGACTAGAGATGCCGCCACACTGTGCCTGCACCTAAACCATTAGACTTCAACCATAAAAGCCCCCACTGCAGCTTAAAGGGAATATGTCCCCAACATTTTAATTTATTTATCAAATCCAGACCCTGATACATATTCCTTTCTTCTTCGACATGTTCTAAGAAATGAAGGCGGGGGGGGGGGGGGGGGGGGTTAGGCAGGGAAGACACCGGGGCTCCTGCCTTCACAGTGGACAGGTCTCATAGTTAGATGGAAGGTATAATAAGATTATATAGGTGAGATGGCCAGGGGTCATACAGCCCGAGGGGGCTCTCACACAGCGCCTTTTTGATGCGTTTGTTAATGTGTGTTTTTGTGCAGAAAGTCGCTGTGATTAAAATTGTACATTGCTGCTGTGCAAAAATCGTGATTTTACAGCGATTTTTTTGCAGCAATGTACAGCATCAATTGTTGTGCCAACCTGCACAAAAAACACACATTAACAAACGCATCAAAAACGCACTGTGTGAGAGCACCCTTAGGCTGTTATGCTGTATGACCACCTGGCCCTAAGAGGTGCGCTCTAGACACCCGCCTATATGATACCTATATACACATCACATGAGAGCCCTATATGATACTGGCACCTATACAACACATCACATGACACACAGCTCCATATAGTCTGATACCTCCCATTATATGATAGACAGCTCCATATAGTCTGATACCTCCCATTATATGATAGACAGCTCCATATAGTCTGATACCTCCTATTATAGTCAGCTCCATATAGTCTGATACTCCCATTATATGACAGTGACACACAGCTCCATATAGTCTGGCACCTATAACATGTTCCCCTGCCTTCCCCCATCCTCCCACCATTCCTAACACCTCTCACTCACGTTTCACCTGCCTCCAGCTCCCACTCACGTTTCACCTGCCTCCCGCCCCCCCTCACGTTTCACCTGCCTCCAGCCCCCACTCACGTTTCACCTGCCTCCAGCCCCCACTCACGTTTCACCTGCCTCGAGCCCCCACTCACGTTGCACCTGCCTCCAGCCCCCACTCACGTTGCACCTGCCTCCAGCCCCCACTCACGTTGCACCTGCCTCCAGCCCCCACTCACGTTGCACCTGCCTCCAGCCCCCACTCACGTTTCACCTGCCTCCATTCCTCACCCACGTTGCACCTGCCTCCAGCCCCCACTCACGTTGCACCTGCCTCCAGCCCCCACTCACGTCTCACCTGCCTCCACTCCCCACTCTCGTTTCACCTGCCTCCACTCCCCAGTCTCGTTTCACCTGCCTCCACTCCCCAGTCTCGTTTCACCTGCCTCCACTCCCCAGTCTCGTTTCACCTGCCTCCACTCCCTAGTCTCGTTTCACCTGCCTCCACTCCCCAGTCTCGTTTCACCTCCCCCAAACTCCCCATCTCGTTTCACCCTCCCCCCACTCCCCACTCACTTTTCACCTGCCTCCACTCCCCAGTCTCTTTTCACCTGCCTCCACTCCCTACTCACGTTTCACCTGCCCCCACTCCCAGTCTCGTTTCACCTGCCTCCACTCCCCGTCACGTTTCGCCTGCCTCCAACTCCCTACTCACGTTTCACCTGCCCCCGGGCACGTTGCGCCTGCCGCCACTCCCCAGTCACGTGTCGCCTGCCTCCACCCCCCCGTCACGTTTCACCTGCCTCCACTCCCCAGTCACTTTCGCCTGCCTCCTCCAAGGTCAACGTTTCGCCTGCCTCCACTCCCCAGTCACCGTTTCGCCTGCCTCCCTCCCACCCACTTTCGCGTGCCTCCACCTCCCCAGTCACGTTTCGCCTGCCTCCACTCCCCAGTCACGTTTCGCCTGCCTCCAGCCCCCCTCTCCTCCCCTCCCCTCCCCCCTCCGATTCACTTACCTGTCCTGAAGTATATATAGGAAACAAACGAAACCAGCTCACCTCGACATCGTTGTTCAGCAGCAATCAGTGTTGATCCATAGCAACCATGCTCAAATCGCGTTCCATGCAGCAAAACACTTTGTTAGTAGAGAAAAGGTGGATTGGCCCCAAGAATGTTGCTAAAAATTTTAAAAAAGCCCAAATTTTATTAAAAGAACGACAAGAAAAAAAAATCCCCAAAAACGGGCGAAAGATTTTGTACAAAAAGGGAGGGCCCAGAGGGGTGGCGGGGCTAAAGGGCGTTTGGGGAAAATTACAGCCCTTAGTCTTAGTTTGCAATTTTGATGTTAGTAAAACCCTTATATTTGCATTAAAACAAAAAATTATCAATTAAAAATTGTCTCCCAACCCCCAAAAACAACCCCAATTAGTAGGTTTATTTGCACGTCCCTTTTAAAATGTTTACCCCCTCCCGTAAAGAAGGGGGTTTCCCTTTCGTGAAATAGCCCGGTATAAAAAAAACCCCGGAAAGGGAGCTTGCTTTCCCCAAATAGGGAAATGACTTAAGTCAATGAAAGGGGAAACACATTTGGCGGGGAAGGGGAAGTGGTTCCCACGGGGTTTAAAGCTGGGGGTTTTGTCAATAAACAAATTTTTATGTTTGAAATATAAAGTTACATGAATTTATTGTTTTTAGAAATGTTCAATGGCAACCGCTTTTACCCAAAAAGGGCACCTCATTAGGGAAACTTGTCTTTTAAAGCGGATTTTTGGGGAAATGCCGAGCCAAAAAAAAAAATTTAAGGGACAAAAAAAGGGCCCAAAGGGAAATGGGCCTGATGGAATTCACTATGGAGATTTTGAGAAACCTGTTTTGAAACTTTAACCCCAAATAATATTATTTACAATCCCTTTGGTATTGGATCTTTTTTAAAATCTTGTTTTTTAATCTCAAATGTATTCAATACTTTTTAAAAACTTTATTTGCTTATAGAGATTTTTTTTAAAAAAATTACTTCCGTTCCACCCTAATTATTAAATGTTTGTTTGTATGTTTTTGTTTTGTTTTTTAGATTTTTTGTGTTTTGAAATTTAGTGATGGTAAAAATGCAAAAGGGAAATTTTTAGGGCCCGGGGGGGACTAATTGATTAAAACAATAATATTTTAACCTAATGATGGAACTTTTATTTCCCTGCGAAAATTAAGCCCCTGGGGGACGTTTGGGGTATTAAAGAACAAGAATCCAATAAGGCTTCTCTATCTCTAACGGGGAAAATTCCCCCAATCCCCAAACCTCGGGCAAAAATTTTCTTATTGCTTTTTTTACATCGGTTTAAATTTTACAATCAAAATAAATCTAAACACCCAAAACCAAAAAACAAAAACTAAACAATGCATTTAAAAAATGAGAGGGGGTTCAGAAGTTTTTTTTAAAATTTTCTCTATAAGCATTTAATGTTCTAATGTATTAAATAGGATTGAGATTAACAGAAGATTAAAATAGACCCAATACAAAGCATTGTTAGTATATATGTTGTGTTAAGTTAAAAAAACAGGTGCTAAAAACTCTCCTTTAGTAAATTTTCCTCAGGCGCCCGGGCTTTGCCTTGTTTTGTCTTTTTTTTGTTTTTTTCTCGGCATTTCCCGACATCCGCGTTTTTGACCGTTACCCCAAATTTAGGTGCTTTCCGGGGGTAATTGCGGGTTTTCCATTTATACCCTTTCTTAAACCCTTTTATTATTTTAATTTTTTTTACCCTACTTAATAAGTTTTCCTTGAAAAACCGGGGACCGCTTTACCCCCTCATTTTACGTCACTTCCCGCCAGAAAGTGTTTCCTTTCCATTGGAAAAAAACTTAAAGTTCTTTTTGCTATTTTGGGAAAGCAAGGGTTTCCGGTTTTGTTATACCGGTCTATTGCCCCGGGGGGGGAACGGGCCCTTCTGACGGGAGGGTGTCATTCAATTTTTTCAGGTACGTGCCCAAAAATTTAAAGTATAAAATTTGGAAATTGGGTTTTTGGGGGGTTGTAGACCCAATTTTTTAATTGGGGGGAATTTTTTGTTTTTTAAAGCACTATAAGAGGGGGGTTACTAACATTAAATTGAGTAAGAATAAGGGCTTTTATTTTGGGCCCAAAAAAAAAGCAAACAGCTCGCACCCTTGGTTTGTCCCTCCCTTTTACACTTCTTTTTTGTTTTTTTTGTGGCATTTTCTACTTGTCGTTGTTCTTCAATAAATGGACTTTATATTTAGCAAAAATTTCTTGGGGCCCAATCCCTTTCCCTTTTTCCCCGAAGTTTTTGTCTGATACCCCCCTATGATTGCCCGTTCCCCTATAGTCTGATAAACCCCCCATTTTTTATGATAGGCGCTCCCATATAGTTGGGTACCCCCCCCATGTTTGTCCGGCTCCCATATAGTTTATACCTCCCATTAATTTATAGGGGAAACTCCATATAGTCTGTTTCCTCCTAAATTTTATGATAGGCAGCTTCCCATTTAGTCTGATACCCCCTATGATGTTTTGGGTCCTATAGTCTTATACCTCCCCATTTTATGACAGTGAAACCTGTCCAATTTTATCTGGCCCCCCAAAAACATGTTCCCTGCCTTTCCCCATCCCCCCCACCCATTCCTTTAAAACCCCAGCCCCCACTCACGTTGCGCCCGCCCTCCCCTCCCCCCTCAAATTGTGCCTGCCCCCATCCCCTCCCCCTCACGGTTTCAAAATGCCTCCCAATCACCAAAAAACCCCTTTGCAAAATTCCTCCCAAAACCCCAGTAAAAGGGTTTCCCCCGCCTCCATTCCCCCGTCACGTTTTGCCTGCCTCCCTCCCCAGTCACGTTTGCTCCTTTCCTTCCCCCACCCCCCGGGCACGTTTCGCCCGCCTCCACCTTAAACCCGCCCCGTTTGCCCTCCCCTCCACCCCCGTCACTTTTTGCCTTTCCCCCACTCCCCCAGGTCACGTTTTGCCTGCCTCCAACCCCCGTTTAGTTTCGGCCCCGCCCTCCAACTTCCCCCGTCACGTTTCGCCTGCCCCACTCCCCCGTCACGTTTCGCCTCAAATCCCAAATCCCCTCCCTTTCGCCTCACTCCCCCCTCCCAGTACGTTTCGCCTGCCCTCCACCCCCCAGTCCGTTTCGCCTTCTCCCCCTCCCCGGGCACGTTGCGCCTGCCTCCCCTCCCCAGTTCCCTTTCGCCTGCCTCCACCCCCCCGTCACCCTTTCCCTGCCCCAGCCCCCCAAATCATTTGCGACCTTTCCTCCAACCCCCCAAGTCACGTTTTGGCCTGCCTCCATCCCCAAATCCCCCGTTGGCCGCCTCCACTCCCCCCGTCACGTTGGGCCCCGCCTCCATCCCCCCTTTTCCCTTTCGCAGCCTCCCGCCCCCCTTTTCCCCCCCCTCCCCTCCTCCTTTCCGAATTCACTTACCTGTCCTGAAAAGGCGGGAGGGGCCCTCGGTCTTCTGCTCTTCAGCGCCCCTCCATTTCGGTGCTGGGATTGGGATGGGCGCGTTGCTCCCTCTCTCCCCCCCCGGCCCGCCCCGTTCCGCTATTCAGTGGGGGGGTTTCGCGCCTGTTGGGGGAGGAGGAGGAGGGGCTCCCGCCTCACCCCCCTTCCCCAGCAGCGCAAACCCCGGGAAAAGAGGGACAGGCAACCAATTTTGCACAGCCTTTTTCCCGATGTGCCTGTCGGTTTTTTACCCAAAGGAGCGCCGGAAGGGGAAAAAGGGGTTTTGTCCCTACCAGCGGTTTCCCTTTTTCGTTTCCCTCTGCAAAAAAAATTAAAAAAAATCCCGGCCCCTGGCACCAATGAAAAAGTCCCCTAGCGACCGGCAAACCCCCCGAACCCACCCCCCCCCCCCCTCACCGTCCGCCATGGGAAGGGGGGGGGGGGGTGCCCGGAGGGAAAAAAGAAAAAAAAACCCTCCTTGCAGAGCCCGCCCACCCCAACAGGCGCCCCCTTTGGCCGTGCCCCCCGGGCCTAGTGGGAAATACGGCCCGGTTTTACTCACTTTTGTTTTCCTTTCGGTTTTAAAAATTTATGGGGTGTTTTTGTTGGGGTTATTTTGAGGGCACACCAAAATTTTACACTGTGAAAAGCTGTTTCACTGACTAATTTACCTTTTATCCCAAAAGGGGCATATCTGTGTTTTCCCATGAAAAGATTTTCTTTCAATAAAAAAATGTTTTAGGGGTTTTAACTTGTGAGATACTTTAAATATACTCTTCATCCATATAAATCTGTGACATAGAAACCTCTTTAGAAATTATATAGTAGAAAAGAGAATAATCTTTTATAATAAGTTTGTTCCATTCTGTACCGTGGGGTCTTATTTTGTCTTTTTTTAAAGAATTTTATTTCTATATTAAAAAAAAAGCAATTTTTAGGGATTTTTTCAACCCGAAATTTTTTTCCCCTTTCCAAACGAAGTAATGGGATAGGGAAGGGGAAAGTCATAGTTTCAGGTTTTCCCAAAAACAAAAAAGCACTGGGCCCCCAAACCTTTTTAAATTAACTGCCCAAATTTTATTTCAGATCAGCCCGGGGGCCCTTTTTTGACGGGGTTAAAAGGGAATACTGATGGGGCTCCTGGCCCGTAATTAGCTGTTTTCCCATATGCTGCGCTTTCAAAAATTTTTTTAGGCAAGGGTGAAGTGGTGTCCAAATACCAATGGACATCGGTTTATGCTAAGACTACGTTTAACATGTCTCTGCTTCATATTGTTTAGCTGTAGTATTATTTTTCCACAGGATACTATGGCAAAAAGGAACACTGTTATTGGTACTCCATTTTGGATGGCTCCAGAGGTGATTCAAGAGATTGGATATAACTGTGTCGCGGATATTTGGTCACTTGGCATTACTGCAATTGAGATGGCTGAAGGGAAGCCCCCATATGCTGACATTCACCCAATGAGGGTAAGAAGGATGAATGGTGATGTTACCAATTGTAGCGAGTGGTGTCGCGCTCCGGCCCGCTGGCCGCAGGCGCACCCGTGCCCTCTCCCTGTGGTGCCTGCCGGGGACGGGTAGCGCCGCTGGCCGTGGGACGAGTTGCGGGCGCACTCGCTCTGAGTACTTACCAGACCACGCTCCTGTCCTGTCCGTGCCTTCTGCCGGCTGAAGCGTGCGCGCCCGCTAGTTCAGCGCGCCGGTAATTGGCTAATTGCCAGACGCCTCCCCTATACATTGGTTCGGTCTATGGTACCTCCTTGCTGGATCTATGTTGCCTCGTGCCTTAGAAAAAGCGTTCCTTAAGTGTGTTCTTGCCTTGCCGTGTACCCGACCTCTTGTTTTGTTTCTCGACTCCGAATCTCTGCTGCCTGCCCTAACCGTCCTGCATGCCCACGACTTCGGTTCTCGTCTCACGATTCTGTACCTCGCTGCACCTCGGCCGCCACCGCAAGCCCTTGTACAGGTATAAAAGGCACAAAAATTAAATCATCTTTGCTGCAGGTCAATGGCACTCTCTATTGCTGTCCCATACCTGCTCTTAGACGAGTTGTCCAATTCTTATTTTTTCATAAGTTTGTGTTGCTGCAGCTGGAATAAAAAAAAAAAAGCGATAACACAAAGTACGAAGTATAAAACCACTAAATAATGGTCGTACAGTTACAAAATAACACTGCTACACAAATCCAGAAGGGCAATATTACCAATAGTTTGACTAAGATCAAATACCGCCATTATGACCACATATGATCACCACAAAGTGACTGAATAATATTACCACATATCACGACCACATAGTTACTCAATAATACACCATTACTGAACATAAGCCATTACACTACAATCAATATTAATGGAGTACTGTGACCATATAGTGGTAAATACCAGTGTACACAGGCTCTTCTGACTGCTTATTACCTCCATTCAGCTCCCCATATTGTGGTAGTTACCAGTGAACATGGGTTTTCAGACTATATACTACCTCCATATGGTGAAAAAATAGTGGTAGATACTAGTTGTACACAGTTTCTCTGCACACATATAAATTATTACAATAAAGTTACATCCAGGGACTCACAGTTGATGTCTTCTCTGATGATTTCCATTAGCTAATGATTTATTCTCTTTACCTTTTCTTCTCGAGTCAGTTCTGTATAGTCCCTGTAGGTAGGTAGGAATATAGAGCATTGGATAGTAGCTATATCCCCTGTAGGTATATAGACCCTCTGTATGTAGACTCTCTGTAGGTAGGTATATAGAGCACCTGTTGGTATATAGATATAGACCCCTTGTAGGTAGTCATATAGACCAGTGTTCATCAACTCCAGTCCTCAAGGCCTACCAACAGGTCATGTTTTCAGGATATCCCACCGCATGCACTGACAATAATTATATCACCTGTGCAAAGCTAAGGAAATCCAAAAAACATGACCTGTTGGTGGACTGGATTTGGGGACTCCTGATATAGACCTCTAGTAGGTAGGTAGATATATAGAGTTCCTGTAGGTAGGTATAGTGGTCACCTAAATGTAGGTATACAGACCCACTGTAGGTTGGTATATAGAGCACCTGTAGGTAGGTAAACCCTCTATAGGTATATTCGCCCTTTGTAAGTATAATAAGTCCCCTGTAGGTATATAGACTGTCTATAGGTAGGTAGATCCCCCCCCATAGGTAGGTATAGAGACCCCCTGTTCGTAGGTATACAGAGCACCGGTAGTTAGGTAAGCCCCCTATAGGTATACATGCCCCATATAGGTATCAATATTTGCCCCCCTGTAAATATACAGACCCCTTGTAGGTAGGTAGACTCCCTGTACGTATATATAGCATTTGTAGGCAGGTAAACCCTCTGTAGGTATATATGCCCTTTGTAGGTATATATGCCTCCAGTAGGTATGCCCCCTGTAGATGTTCAAACCCCCTGTATATACATAGACGCTCTGTAGGGATACACACCCCCTTTAGGTATATATGCCCCTTGTAGATATTCAAGTCCCTGTAGGTAGATAGACCCTCTGTATGTATACATGCCCCATGTAGGTAGATAGGAATATATGTCCCTAAAGGGGTTTTCTACTTCTTTTAAAAAGTCCCCTCTCCCACTGTTATAAATTAAAAACAAATAACTAGTAACTTTTTAAAAGATGTGGCAAACCCCTTTAATTCAGAATATTAACAAAGTTATGTCAATTCTTATTATTATAACTTATATATGTAACGGTATGTGTACATAAATCTAGAACCAGTGACACCATATAAAAAAAATCTACACACATGACTACAAACTGCCAGTGCACTTGCCATGGGTGCAACTAAAGCAGCTGTTATGGGGCCCAAAGAATTAGGGGGTCCAGTCAGGTACGAGAACATTGTACCTCTCTGTAGGGAATAATACATCATTGGCTTTTTGCTATCTGGGTTTTGTAATATGTCTTGATATTATTTTATAAATTGAATTATTGCTACTTATGCTGCTGTTTCAGTTCCTTGTCATTGGGTTGTGGGGGTCCATCTTATGTTGCTATGGGGCCCGATGAGTTTTAGTTATGGCCCTGTCACTAGCGAGTGTATTCTATGGTTCCAAAAAGATTTGATTCAGTAGTAAGAATATAGAATTTATATACAGTAACATAGAGTACTACCCAGGAACAAATCACAATCATAATAACGATTGTACTACAGTATAGAACAGTACATGGAGCATATGACAATATAAAGTCCCAGTACACCTCTACACATCAACCACTAGTGAGCTCTAACTTTTGCTGTCAGCTGAGGTTTCTGTCATTGTTCTTTTGCAGCAGAGCCGCCCTTCCTTGTGTATCTCTGTGACACCTCGGGATATTATCTGATGTCACAGCTACACGGTGGCTTGATAGCTAAACGGGAATATTCCCTTTATTACTCTCCGGTACTGAGGCAACGTCTATGAGATCCACAAGAGGGAGACAAGGATCTACCAGTGAAATGCTGTGATCCTTACGGCAGCGGATAATGCAGCTCGGACTTGATATAAGAAATTAAAATATGATTTTAATGTCCAATAACTGAAAAAAGCAAGTGAGAAAAATCTAGAAATTAAGGGCGACATGTCAGAAAATAAGTGCTTCCACGCCAGTTTTAAAGCGCATTAAATGAGTGGATAATGCACCCGAATAAATATATAATATATAATAAATAATGTATAATAATATATATAATAATGTATATTTGCATTATAATATATAGTGTATAATGCACTCGAATAAACCTGTAAAAAATCTGGCATGTGGTATGCCTTGTATAGCATATATAATGCACCTAATTTAGGTGTATACCCCAAAAAAAAGATACGTAGCATATCATTGCTGGCATATTTGATGCGCCTACTTTAGGACCATTCAAAAGTGTCAAAAATGCGCCTAGTTTTCTTGTATGACAGTTCATTTATATAGAGAATACGGAGTCAACAGTTTTTTGGTGCAAAATGCACCCAAAAAAATGGTGCAGCCCTAATGGGACATGTCGCCCTAAATGTTCAGATTTGAAAATAATCTCTTCTGCAAAGTATGACAAGTGTCCGTATCACTGAAAAATATCACATGGCGAAGAGCTGCGTCACCGGCATGTATCAGTCACACTACTGCAGACAGGAGGGTGACACAGCCTGTGAATATAAGAGGTAGGAGCAGAAACATAGGCACGCCTTACTCACTTCGGAGTCTGAAGGATTCCCTAATGAATTACCTTGCAGAACACCATGTTGTAACGAACGGCGCTGCAGCCCCATTCACACACGGCTGCGGGCGCGCTACGTTCCCCGGACCCTTCCCCACCCATCCCAGTGCCGCGGGGCGAGTGGGCGTGCACGGTCATGCCCCGGTCGTGGGCTACGCAGCCGTCGTCCCGACGGCAACGTGTAATAACTTACCCGACCACGCTCCTGACTCCTCGGGCAGCGCCCGTCAAGGCCGACGGCGCGTCCCCATTCGCTTACAGGCGCACTGCGCGCCAGTCTCTCTCTCTCTTACAAGGAGCCCAGTGCCGCCGGTAATTTCGCTGAAGTGTGCCGGCCACTGACACTATATAATTGGACTCCTCCTCCGGCAGCCAACTGCGATCACTTTAGTGCCTCTTGAGCCTTTAGACGAAAAGCGTCATGTTCTCGTTTGTCTTTACCGTGTACCAGACGTCTCGCTCCGTTTCCTGCCACGAACCTCTGCCGCCTGTAGACAGCTCTCCTCCTGCCTGTCCCCGACTGATACGAGCCTCAGCCCAACGATCTGATACGCACGCACCTACCCTTGGCTAGCCACCGCACAGCAACGTCCGCAGTGGTAAACGACCCTGCGTAGTCTCCGCCGCAGACAAGTGTGTCCCGCTTGCGGTGGGGCTACTGGTGAAAACCGGGTTCTTTTATACTTAGATTCCGTGCCCTGGCGTGGGCTTCCCACCATCGCTTGCAGTGGCCCAGCGGATCCACTACCTATGAAGCGGACTTGTCGCCAGTGGTTGCACAACAGTCACGTACAAATTGGCAACAGCTCAGCAGTTGGACCAGTTGACCATCATGTTACAGCAAATTCTGGTTGAACAGCCGCAAGCCGCTATCTCCACCCGTGGCTACTCCGCCTCCCGCCCGCTCCGGCCCGCAACGGTGGGCCCCAAGCTCGCACGCGGCGTCGCTCCTACCGTCCAAGTGTGATCGAAGGGGACTCCAAGCGTGCCAGAGGTTTCCATCCACCCAGTGCTCGATAGCCACATTGAATTAATGGAGGACCAGTTCCCCCGGCAGCGTTCTAAGGTGGCTTTCGTGGTACTGCCAGGCTTTCCGGGAAGGCCTTAGCATGGGACCACACCTCTGTGGGATCTGACCGATCAGTGACAACGGATTGCAGTCCTTCCACCAGGAGATTCCGCAGCATTTTTGAGGAAACCGGCTCGTGGCATACCTCGAACAAACAGCCCTTCCTAACCCTGTGCAGGGAGACGCGTCGGTGGGTGGACTACGCAGTGGCAGTTCCGACCCACCCCCCCAACAAAAAAAAATTTAAGCCTCAGAGTTGCCTGGAACGAGCCGCCCTATGAGCCATCCTTCAAAAGGGGGTCTCGAGTTGGGATTAATGATGTGCTGGCCGCAAGAGACATCCCTCCTCCCTCAGCGGGTTAATTCAGTGTGGCCACCCGCATTTGACGTGCGTTTTCGCCGAGAACGAGAGGAGCCTCCGGCAAGAACGAGAGGTGGCCCGACCACGCCGGTTTCCTCGCCCTGGCTCCCGTGTTCCAGAGGCAAACCTACGCACCCGCACACTCCCTATGAGGAGCCCATGCCTAGGTCGACATATCGGTACATCTCTCGAGCAAGACTGGCCATCTAATGTCGGTCCCGGCAACCCTATGCCTCTACGTGGCCAGTCCTGAGCATTCCGGAGGGGAATTGGTCCCAAGTCCAAAACGTGTCGGAAACTCCCGGCACCTAGGGTTCGTGGGAGAGGCGGTCCTGGGGTGTGTGCCCCCCACGTTGGAGCGCAACCGCAACAACACTTGGGGGCCGGGGGGGTGCAATTCCTCCTTCCACGCATGATGTTGCCTGTACAGGTCGGGTCTGATGCTGGTCTCAACATTCCGGGTCTCCGCCTTCCTGGGATCTGTCGGCCCGGGAACTTTATACACCGCCTCCTTGGTGTCGCAGTACCGTCTTCAGGGTGGTCCGGTTGGAAAGACCCTGGTCATCCTCCTCGGTTCAGCGGCGAGCTGCTAAGCGACATATACAAATTCGGCACCAAGCACTGTCTTTCACGTGGGAGTCCTGCATAAGGAGAAGATCTCTTTCTATGTGTTACCACTTCTCTTCTTCACGCGCTTCTATTATCGACTTCCGTGCATGCGGACTCCACTCCTCCTAGGCCTAGACTGGATGTCGGGTGAGTCATCCTGGGGCCCCAACTGCCTGAGCCGTAGTCTGGTGGGCTTTACAGGCTCTCGACACGGGGGCGCCTACCCGAGAACATTTGGCTTGGCCTGCACGCCCGAGTACCAGGGTTCGCGATGTTTTTTTCGGAGAAAAGATAGATGAGATCCTTCCTCTCTCATCGACCTTATGGACTGCCCGATCAAACCTTCTGCCCGGGTACCACGTCCCTCCCCGGGGCCGGTCTATCCCTGTCAGTTCCGAGACTCAAGATATCGTCCGATTTTATCGGGACGAACTCTCCAGAGGGATTCTTCGGAAATCCTCCTCTCAGCAGGTGCGGGATTCTTCTTCCGTGGAAAAGGAAGGAACGGTTACCTTGCGGGACCCTGCATAGATTATCGTGGGTCTTATAACAAGATCCACTGATGAAATCGGTATCCTATGGACGTTGAGTTCCTCGACTCTTTGATCGCCTACAGGGTGCGAAGCTCTTCTCAAGTTAGGACTTGAGGGGGGCCTATAACTCATCGCAAAATCTCCAAATCCCCCACCCCCCCCCAGACCCCCCCCTAAATATCCTCTCCCATAAACCCCTCCCCCCCGCAGTGAGGGCGCGATGAGTGGAAGACGGCACTTTAACACCAGGGGACGGCACTTCGAGTACTTGGTCATGCCATTCGGCTTTGTTAACGCCCCAGCCGTTTTACCAGAATTCCGTGAAACGACATCTTCAGGATCTCCTTACTCTGGGTCGTAGTGTACATGGACGACTTCTTGGTATATCACCTGACTTAGAGACTTCCGTGTTCTCGTCCGCCAGCGTTCTGAGGTGCCTCCGGGCTAACCGATATATACACTAAGTTGAGGAAAGTGCATCTTCTCCATCATCCAAGCCTGCATTCATGGGATATATTATCTCGGACCAAGGTTGCAGGTGAGACCCGGCAAAGCTGTCTGCTGTACCTGCAATGGCCTCGCCCTGTTGGGTCTTCGGGCTATAAACGCTATCCTGGGATTCTGTGCTCTTCCATAAAACCTAGCTGCATTCCTGGGTTAATATTATCTCGGACCATGGGGTTGCAGATGGACCGGCAAAAGCTGTCCTGCTGTCCTGCAATGGCCTCGCCTGTTGGTCTTCGGGCTATTACAACAGCATTCCTGGGATTCCTGTACATTCTTACCGGCAGTTAATCCCACACTTCTCCAACACGGGTGGGCACTCATCTGTGGCTCTCACGAAAAAGAACGTAACCCGCGAAGCTGCCACTGAGGCCGAAGTAAGCATTCTTGAGTTTGAAGTCTGCCTTTGCCTCTCGCCTTTCTATCCTGTACAACGGCTGGACCCTGCAAAGCCGTTTGCCTTGAAGTGGGACGCCTCGTCTGTCGGGGTGGTGCGGGTCCTAACGCAAAAGGGAACCAACGGGGGAACGGTCACATGAGCTTCTTTTTCTAAAACATTCTCACGGCGGAAAGGAATTATATGATCGGAGGGACATTAATGCTTGCCCTGGAGGAATGGCGTTATCTACTGAAAGGTGCTCGATATCCCATCTGTATCTACTCAAACCACAAAAACCTCCAGTACCTCCAGACGGCCCAGCGACTCAATCCACGCCAGGCTAGGTGGTCACTTCTTTTCTCCCGATTTGATTTCCAAATCACTTCTTGTCTGCGGAAAAAGATGTAAAGGCGGATTGCGTTGTCCAGGCGCTTCCGACGTGGTCGGAAGCAGGAGGCGTACCCCAGTGCACATAATACACCCGGGCGTCTTGTCCACCACAGCCACAGTCGACTCCGGCATGTCCCGACTGGGAAACATACGTGAGCCCTGCACTCCGAGACAGATCCTGCAGTGGGGGCATTGCTCTTTGGTGGCCGGACACCCGGCGCCCGCCAAAAATCATATCCTTATCGCGCGCGTTCTACTGGTGGCCGGACCTCGCTAAGTACGTTAAAGACATTCGTTTGAGGCCTGTGTCACCTGTGCCGTAACAAACAGCCTAGTCACAAGGCCAGCTCGGGCTTCTGCATCCCTGCATCCCCTTTTATAACCGATTTCCCCATCCTCTGGTAAAACACCGTGATCTGGGTAGTTTTACAGATCTGGTTTTCTAAATAGCTATTTTGTCCCCACTGTCAGGTTCTGCCTATGGGCCCGCACTGGCACTATTTTTTTCGCCTACTTGGGATGGCCCCTGCAATTTGTCTCTGACCGCGGAGTCCAGTTGTCTCCAAATTCTGGCGGGCCTCTATTCCTGCATCAGGTGAAGGCTCGATTTTTTTCCTTGGCTATCACCCACAGACTAATGGTCAAGTAGAAAGGGTCAACCAGGGTCACTGGGGACCTACTTGCGCCATTTTGGTCTCGGCACGTAAGTAATGGACTGGGCTGACCTCACTCCATGGGCGGAATTTTCCTATAATTCCTCTAGATTTCGAGTCCGCGGGGGCCTCTCCTTTCTAAATTGTGTTACCCTTGGACTGCATCCCGTCCCTCCTCTCCCACTGCCCTCTCAGTCCAAAGGTCCCTGTGCGTTAACGCTGGTCCGTGACATGAAGGCTATTTGGGCTCCTTGTCCGCAGGTCGCTTTGGCGTCCAATGCCTTCGGCCACGTTGAAAGCTCAGGCGGATAAAAAAAGGTAGCCTCCTCCCCCAGTATTTTCTCCTGGCGATATCGTATGGTTGTCTGCCAAATATGTCAGCTTTAACATCCCAAGCATACAAATGCGAGCTCCCCGCTACGTGGGAGCCGATTTAGAGGTGCCTCTAGACGGTTAAACCCGGTGGCCTATAAACTCCGGCTCCCGACCTTCCTGCGCATCACGAACTCCTTTCACGGTGTTCCACTTCTCAAAACCCCCTGGTCCTTAACCGTTTTTCTCGTAAGGCTGCTCCTCCTTCCCAGGTGGCGGATGCTCTAAATGTATTCGCGTAAAGGAGATCTTGGATATGAAGGTGTCCAGGTGGAAACGATATTTTCTCACGAGTGGAAAGGCGTTCGGGGCACGAGGAAGGGTCAGTCGGAGCGGGAGGACAACTTCTGGACCGTGTCAATTTGTATAATGGTTCCCCTCAGGGCCTGGAAAGTGGGGGAGGCCTAAGGGGGGGTACCTTAACGAACGGCGCCGCATGCCCTCATCCCCGGCTGCGGGCGCGCTCGCGATGCCCTGGCCCCTTCCCAGGTTGCCGCGGGGAGTGGCCGCACGGTCTGTGCCCCCCCCGGTCCGTGGGCTGCGCTCGTCCCGCGGCGTTTCTAAACACTTACCCGCACCTTCGCTCCGTGACACTCCAAGGCCGTGATGGGCGCGTCCCCATATCCTTCTAAGGCGACGTGCCGCCAGTGTCCTCTCTCTTAAAGGGCCCAGCTGCGCTGGTATTTGCTGACTTGCTCGGCCACTGACCTCCTATATACTTGGCTCTACTCCAACAGCCTCTGCGGATTCTTTTACGTGCTTTCGGAGCTATTTTAAGAGGGATAGCGTGTCTTGTCCTCGTTTGTTTTTAACGTGTGACAAGACCGTCTCGCCCTCCGTTTCCTGACCACGAACACTCTGCCGCCAGTGCCCTGACCTTCTGCCTGTTACCCGACTACGTCTCAGCCTCAACGATTCTGTACCACGCCTACCCTTGGCTACCACCGCATAGCAAGGTCCCGCCAGTGGAAACGACCCTGGTAGTTCTCCGATCGAAGCAAGTCCATCCCGCTTTTGCGCGGGCGCTCTGGTGAAAACCGAGTTCTACTTAGATTCCGTTCCCTGGCGTGGGCTTCACCATCGCTTTCCGGTGGCGCACAGCGGATCCACTACCACTGCCGTTACACATGTTCTGCTTACTGGAGTTTTTCTTGGATCTCATACATATTGGGCTTTGTTCACATCTGCATTGGGTCTTTCACTTAAGCCCTGATGCTCTCCTGGATTCAGATCCTTACAGCGCACAATGGATCCCATTCACTTTCCCGATAGATAAACATCCTCCGGAACCAGCGGCTGACTATCCAGTGTGTATGGTGGTGTAGTTACTCTCTTCTGTTGGCGGATGTTGGGGGAGAACATGGACCAGGCATGTTGGATCACAGCATACCCGATCTTTTGTTCCCGTGGGAGATAAGCTGCTGTCACAGGAATCTAGTAGCTGCCCTTATTGTTTCACTCTCTCCCATCTCGCTGGAATCCATTGTTAACTCTAGCTCATCGCTCGCTCACGCGCTAGCGGTCCGTCTACATGGAAGGTTTGTGGTTTTCTCTTTTTCACGGAGATTTTCAGATCTTGAAAACTATTATCATGAAAAAACAGACTGTCAGCCTCTTACTCTTATGTCATACAACCTGTGACATAATAGTAAGCAGCAGTAACATAGGCACACTTTACTCACTTGGGAGTCCAAAGGATTCCCTAATGAATTACCTTCCAGACCACCATGTTCTGCTTACTGGAGTTTTTCTTGGATCTCATACATATTGGGCTTTGTTCACATCTGCATTGGGGCTTTCACTTAATTCAGCTCATTAGATCCCCTGATCCTCTCCGGGATTCTCGAATTCCTTACAGTGCACAATGGATCCCATTCATTTTCCCGTTAGATACACATCCTCCGGAACCAGCGGCTGACTACCCAGTGTGTATAGGGGTATAGTTACTCTTTTCTGATGGCGGATGTTGGGGGAGAAGACGGACCGGGCATGTTGGATCACAGCATACCTGATCTTTTGTTCCCATGGGAGATAAGCTGCTGTCAGAGGAATCTGGCACTGTTTATTTTCCTCTCTCCATGTCTCCAAAAGGAACAGCTATGAACAGAACATACCAAGTCTATGGCTTTGTTCACACATGTGTTGTGGTTTCTATTTACAACAGAAGCTTATTTCAAATTCCTATCTGCTGAATCACTTCATACAACTAGCTTACTAAGGGTCCGTCCACACGGCAGGGTTTTTGGCTGGATTTTCAGGTGATTTTCGGATTTGAAAACCATCTGAAAACCGACTGTCAACCTTCACCATAGACTTTAATAGAAAATCAGTTCAGCTGTCCACATTGAATGGATTTTCTGCAGGACTTTTCTTACACCACCACCCCGAAAAACTTTAAACATGTTCAATGTTCTGCCCAGTTTTCGGGCAGAGGATGTGCATTTCAATGGTTGATGGGGACAGGCGAATCCGTAAATTGCAGACAGAACCGTCCCCAAAAACCATCCAAAAGACGACAAAATACCGTCCGGATTCTTAAGACAGAATCTGACCTGTAATTTGTCAGTGCCCTGTGGGTGCACCCTAAGAGCGTATCCCCACGGCACGGGTTTTCGGCCGGTTTTTCAGGCGGTTTGCGGTTTTGCAGGACCTCCCTGTAAAAGTGGCCAAAAATGAGACAACTCAGGGCTCAGTGGAAAAACCGTGCAGCAGTACCCCCACTGCACGGGTTTTCCGTTCTGGCGGTTGTTCCGCCCGCAACCGTTTTACGTGCACATCTTCCGTCCGGTTTTCAGACGGGAATATGAAAATCTAGTGAATGTGAAGGGGGAGGGCTTTTCTCCGCTCATCGCGGAGAAACAGGCCGCCCCCCTCTGCGCAGCCGTAGTGACGGCACAAAAAACGGACAAATACCGGTCGAATAAACCGACCGGTATTTGTCCTCTGCCGTGTGAACGCAGTCTAATGGTGCCCGATAGACCACACTGTCTTACAGCACATGTGCTAAATTCAAACCCGCCCTCCATGTCATTTTATGTGGCTCAAAAGAGCTTAGACATAGCAAACAGGGAAGGGCAAGGTTTGAATGCAGAAGGAGATGCTCCCAAGTTCTTCAGAGCATGCAACCAGCACTTGGCATAGATGGAGTATTAAATTTGTCGGTGGGTGCACACCTCAATACCATTGTGTTCAGCACCTCAAAGGCAGCACCACAGCACTGACTGCCCCACCCAGTGCCCCAAGCCACCGTCCGAAGCCCTCCAAAGGCCCTTAGAGGAGAACCATAATGTTGATATGGCCCTCAATGAAAATGAGTGACACCTCTGTCTTAAACGGTTATGGTTCTGCACTGTTTTTACCACAGGATGTGACAAAATTGCAGAAGGCAGTGTGAACAGAGCCTTATATTGTTCTTATAGAGTGTTTTGAACTGCTAGGGGCTGTAATAGAAGTCTGTGGCCCATCTTCACTCCTCCCAAAAAAAGGTGCCAGAGGCCAACAGGAGCTAACCTTGTCCCCTTCGTTCTACTTCTGTAACTGGAGGCGTACCTTAAGATCTTCATCTGCTAGGTTCGCATAATATAAGATAGAACTTCACTGCTTGTACCATTGACTCGCTGCATATTCCAGAGACTTCTTTCTCAAGAACAAGAAATGCGGCTGCGCTCGGAAATGCGCGCGCTCTCACTCTCTCGCGCTCGCGTATTTTACTATGTTGTCTTTTCATGTGGTTCTAAGTTAACTACATGGATATTTGCGAAATTTTTATGACTCTTTATGCTAGAATGTTGCAGAAATGCTCTGATTACTTTACTTCAGAAAGGCCCCTTTTCGCTCACCCTGTTAAAGTAACTTTCATGTGGTTTATGATGCCTGTATGTGATGAGCTGGAGTGTTTACATGTGTAAGCGTGATGATGGATTTTGTTATAGTGGATTTTCGGAGCAGGGTTCTGAGTTAGAAAGAATAAGAACACAACCCAGATGAAATCCAGCCATATCCTGTGTCGTCCACGTACGGAAGATTGAAGCTTTCTCGTTCAAGCGTGCAGAGCTAAACTATCATGCTATTGTGTAGGGTCAGCAGTACTTTCATTTTTCCTTTTAAGATTTACTCTGCTTTATACTCAGAAATCCTGCTCTAAACCATATAATCCTATACGCTACTCACAAAAAGTTAGGGATCGCTATTTGGCTTGCGATGGTATGAAATTTCCCAGGATGAAAGTACTCTAATTTTTTTAATTTTTTTTTTCGGATGAATAATATGCATAGCCCATATCTATTGCCTCTAGAATACACATATCCACTGTTAAGTGTTTCAGGACTTTCTGCCACTACTGCATATCTCTGACATGAGTTAATGCAAAAACATCACAACATGGTTTTGATATCTGAAATTACCAATAAATAAGAGGGGATCAATTTGAATTGGGATTTAAACAGCCTCCTCATCATGTTTGTTCACAATTTTGACATCATAAGGCGCCAAGTAAACACACTTCACAAACTGATCAGCAGTACCTCGACCTTGCTAAGGATTTCAAGTTAGGATGCTCTCAGATGGAAGTGGCCACTGAGTCTCTTAGAGGGTACTCAGAGTCGTCATCAGGCCTAGCGTTGTATCAGAGATAAGAGAGACTGGAAGATTCACTCTCGAAGGCAAAGCAATTTAGCGATGTTCTTTGGCTTCCATCACACTCACTGCATGACCGCTTCTATCGCGCGACCCTCCGATACGTGACCCGGTTTATAAAAGCTAATGACAGTGCGCTAGTCATAAGTAAAGTTGAAGCACATAAATCGTTATGTTGTTAACAATTACAAGAAACAATGCATAGGGTGACTATGTTCAAAGGTCTTATTTAGCGGGCTTCTTGCAGAGTGTTTTCCCACTTCAACCTTGACATTTTTGTGTCATTTTTCTAAATGTACTCCAGCCCACAAATTAAATGTATCGATTATTGATATTTTATGTTGCACAGAGCAACACAAACAGTAGCCCACAGTATTTGTTAAAGATTTAAAGAAAATGATGCATAATTTATCTCACGCGCTCCTCCTGTACTCTGATATACCTAAATCAATAAATCCTCTGCGTAATCGATTGCCTTCGGAAAGTAAATACCCGCAATTAGTACTAATAGCAGTACATAGTCATGTATTCATTCTCCCAGTATAACTACAGCTGTCTTGTGAAGGCTCAGAGGTTTGTTAGGTACAACTTAGTGAACAAACCCACATCATAGAAACCAAGGACTCAACCCACCTCAGCTCGGGTCTTAAAGTTGTGGCATAAAAGTTGTTATGCAGGGTTAGGTTTTAAAAAAAATAGCCCAAGCTCTACACATTTCATGGAGCACTGTTCAATCCGTCATCTGTAAATTTTAAGGAGTATGGCACAACCTCTAAACTACTGTAGGGATATACACTTGTCAAAAGTGAGAATATTTCTTGCCACAAGTAACCAAAAGATGAAATGAAACGAAAAAGAACGCGACCCAACTGTGAAGGGAGTCTTAGGGCCACATGTCACTGAAAACTGTCTTCGTCTAAAATTCACTTTTTTTTCGCGCCCATAGCGCATCATGTGGTGAGCGCCCCTTTCATTCCTTCCAGCAGCATCTATATGAAATGAATAGGTCGACGCTGCGCGTCGGCGGTTGCTATGGGGGTCGCAAGAAAAGTGAATTTTTAGAACTAGACAGTTTTCCGCATGACATGTCGGTGTGTGTGTGTGTGTGTTGCACACGCTTCGATCCTTGCCACTGTTGTTCCCTTTGGATGTATCACAGGACTAACTAGAGTATCCCAATCACAGGATGTCACAGTTGGCAGTGTGATAACCACTTGGCGATATAAGAGCACTCCTCTTCATACTTGGATTTGGAAGTTTCTGTTGTGGGAACCTCTGTTGCAAGTTCTTGTGTTGGTAAGTACAATGGAAGAGTATGAGTGTAAATTTTGAGGTCTTGTCGTTCGCAGCGCGTATTTTTTTTTCCAGTAAAATTGAGGTCTAGGGGATCTATGATAGGAACTTGACAGTGTGCTCTCATTGTTAAAATTCAATTTGGTGCCGCCTTTTGGGTTGTGCTCACTTGGTGTCCTTATCTCTAAAAAAATGGGTCAGGTTCCGCCTTTGCACGTGGAATGGGATCACAGTGCATTGTGAACCCAGCCTAGCAATAAAAGGAGTAATAGTCCCCTTACCAGTCTCCTGCCACTCCTGTCCCAATCGCGCGCCACAGTGCCTGCTGGAGTAATCGCCCGCGCTAGCTGGTGATATATCAAGGACACATAAGGTCTATCGTGGCCGGTGAATGGGCATCAAATTACTAATTACTCAGACGATGTGGAACTGGTTTAGTCGGGGACCATTGGGACACCAGTAGAGAAGGGCGAATTTCTCAAAAATTCGATTCGGTCACTTCGCGAATTTTCAGACAAATATATAATTCGGTACTCGAATTACTTCGGCACAAATCGCAATGCTAAAAAAAACAGCTATTTCCAGGCGGCACAGAAGCCTGCAGGGTGCTGTAGATCGTCTGTGCCATGCTTAAATATGCAGTGGGAGCTTGGTTTCGGTCTTCTTACAATGTTGTGCTTTAGTATGACACGTCAGATGACTGACCGCCGCTACTTAGAATCGCTGTACTATAAAATTCCCTGGGCACAACTTAAGAGGGCACAAACTGACCAAAAACACTGAGCGGGAACTGTAGCCCTGATAAAGTCATGGCAGAGACAGCTGGGTAAAAAAACTAGTGAGAGCCTCAGGTGGCACACATTAGTGACAGAGTGTGTGGAGGTGACGGCGGCAGCCATGCAGCATGAGGTTCAGGCAGTGGCACAATGACGATTCTGAGGTGGCAACCAACCACGAGAAGCCCACAGAGTGGCCACCAATGACTGAGACAGAGGTCACCGCGGCAGCAGTATGAGGTCAGGCAGGTGGCACACAAGACATTTGGAGCGGCAAAACGGTATTAGGCTCCTCACAGATCTTGCGGCACATTGATTACAGTGTGGAGGTCACGACAGCCAGCAGCATGAGATCAGGGCAGTGGAACAATGCATTTGGAGGCGGCAAACAGTATTCGGCCACAGAGTGGCACAATCAACTCAGTGCTGGAGGCTCATCTGGCGGCAGCAGTATGAGATCAGGCAGTGGGCAACAATGACATTTTGGCAGCGTGCTACAACAGTATTAGGCCAACAGAGTGGCACATCACAAGTGTGGGAGTCACGGCGGCGTGTGAAGTATGAGCGTCAGGCAGTGGCACAATGACATTCTGGAAGGCGGCAAACCGTATTAGGGCCACAGAGTGGCACCAAGTGATACAGTGTGAACGGTCACGACAGCAGCAGCATGAGATCAAGCATCGAAAAATGGCATCATGACCATGTTGGAGTTGGCAAAAACCAGGAGGAAGCACCACCTCGAGTGGCACACTGGATGAGAGCTCGACGAGGTCACGTGCGGCAGCAGCATGAGTGTACACGCGCACAGTGGCACACTCGCGACTACAGTGTGGGAGGACATGGAGCAGCCACAGCCTCAGAGTCTACTCGCCAGTCATGAGGTCCAGACAGTGGCACAATTACAGAGTGTTGAGGTGGGTGGGCAATACCAGTCCCTGGTAAAGATGGTGGTAGGCAGATGGAGGAAACACTGTCAGCAGATGTGCGCGCATCAGGTGGGTGGCGGCATCAGGAATAGTCGGCTGAGCCAAGGTAGTTTGAACCCGACTGACGCCTAAGGCATTCGGTGTGTCGGAAATCCTGGCCGATCCCACGCCTGATTCATCTGACAAAGGTATCAAGTCGTTCCACATTTCCATGGGCTCCAGCGGGTTCTCCTTGGGGTAACGATGGCCCCGCCGCACTCCCAGAAACACCCGCTCACTAATGCCAACCTGTGACTGGCCGGGGCAGGACAGCTTCTCCACTGCAAGCTCGCAAAGTTCGGCCATGCACATCAGTTTGGCTGCCCAGATAGTCCAGCTCGGATCTCTAACTGAGGTTGGCAGAGTGATGTACAAGTAGGCCACAAACCTGTTGCGTTTCTAGGGGACTGCTCAGCGTCCAGCGCTGCTGCTGGCGACTGCCCTCCTCCTCCTTAGGTGGTGAAGGAAGCCTGCTCCGTCAGTGACTCCAAGACTTAGGTTACTGACTGATGGAGCTGGTACTGAACCTACCCCCCCCCCACCTTCCCCCCAGCAGCCGCTGCAGTTAGTACGGTGAGTGCGCTTGATGAACGCCCCCCGGTTCAGACCTGTCAGTGGAGGGTGACGATGCCGCACATAGGCAGCAGCCAAATGGAGTATATCGGAGTTTTCCCTATTAGTATTTGTAGTTTGTTTCCCTCTGTGCAAGTGGATGTGGAGAAAAGGTCCCGCATTTTTTGGACGGGTTAGCGCAGGGTCATAGGGTGGAGAGCCAGAAGTCATCCCCTCTGACGGATGATGACTTATTCGGCTGTCAACTAGCCAGGCAAATAAGCATGCTGCGGGCCATCTTCATCAAGTTGAGCTCCGAGGGGCTCACCGGCCTCCATTTCCTCTGTGATTCTGCCACGGTGCTTCGGGGCGTCATCTGCCTGGTTTCTTCCTCATCTCCATCACCTCTTCAGCTGACTCCTTGCTCCTCCTCTCTTGTGTTCACCTGGTAGAAATTCCACTACATTTCACAGACATGCTTCTTCTCCAATGTCCTCCTCCTCTCCATTTCAGTCCCCAACCGGACTCATGTGGCCACGAGATGTAGTCGGCCACGTTCTCCAGTCCCTGACTCCAGACAGATTTTTCGCATCTGTTCCAGGACATGACAAGCAGTGAATGATGGTTATTCATTCCCGTAGTCCTGGCGACTGACTGAATAACGCGCAGCCTCACTCTCGAATGGCCTCAACAAATCGGCAGGTTGTCACGCTCATGAGGCTTGGCCACTGGCTGACATCAAAGTTACACAGGGGAGTACTTCTGGCTGCCTGGATCATCAAAAACATCGTTATATCTGGCCTTTCTCTGTTCATCAGCTCGGTCCAACCATGTGCAGGCTGGGAATTTCGCCGGGTTGGAAACCATCGCATATCAGAGTGTGTTGGGGGGAGGCTGTTCTGCCGCCTGCAACTCGAGGAGGGTAGTTCCTGCGCTTTGTTGAATTGACAGTTTCCTGGCCATTTCGCATACGAATGTTCTGAAGATCGGTGGAAGATGTTCAGGAACCTTTTCCACTACTCAGATTGAAACACTGTGGCGCCCATGGCACGGGTTGTGTGTGTGGACCATCCCTGCCCTCGGTGCCAGCGCGGACACACCATGTTCCTCCCATTGTCCGTCACCATGGTTCCCGAATGTTGCTAGTCTGGCGCGTGAGAAGCCACACATCGATCTTTTCTCTGCGGCATGACCCGGAGCAGTTCCTCCCCTGCTGTGACCTCTCGTTCGCAAGGCAAGCCAGGTGCTACGAACTGCGTGCTCACCGCACTGAGCCATACACATGAGCGGTATGATGGCAGGCAGTACTTTGTGGAAGACTGAGATGGTCAGGTGGTGGTGGAGAGGAGGAGGCGGACATTCGCTACGCTGGTCTGGCAGTTTGACAACGTGGAGGAGGAAAGCCGCGTCGTTGCTTCTCGCCTCACTGTCCAAGTTGTTGGTGTGTGCTGTGGCTGTGGATAGCGACTGAGTTGTGCACTGCCAGTGCGCGCGCTGTAAAGCGGGCGACATTGTGTACTGGCCCCTTGAGCCGTGTTACAGCTCCAGACGTTCCGCTGAATTTGCTCTGTGTCGTACCTTGAATCGCGAATACCGATATCTCGACGCACTCTCGCGTCACAGCGAGACCTGACCTTTTTTTTTTTCTGTTCTGTACATATTTATGAAGTGTGCCTGGTACCTGCCTCGCTTTGGTAAAGAAATTACGCTTGGAACTCTACATCTCGGCTGTCCACAAGCCTATTATTCTCTGCAACGGTGCAGAGTTCCACCATTGGAAAGGGAGGGACTTGCGACAGTACAACAAACTTGACACGGAGCACGGTCAGCTGCTGCACCTTAGGATGGTTGGAGCATACTGTTGCTCTCTTTGCCAATCCGCCTCGCTGAACGACTGCTGGCGCTATGAGTAGCGAGGAGCAAGGAGCACTGGACCGGGAGATGATGTAAAAGAGAAACAGATCCCTTTTGAACGAGGTGGATTGGTGCCTTGACTGGCATGCAATGGCATGCGTGGCCACTGTGCCGACTGCCTGCTGCTGTTGCTGCGGCGGGCAGGATGGACCACCACATCTGCGCCACGTTTCTCCCAAGCCACTCGGATGGTGACGCTGCCTGTGTTGATGCAGGGCCGTGGTGCAACGTTAGCTCCCTGGCCACGCTTCACTTTCTGCCACAGATTCTACATATACCCATATTCGGCTCTCCGGTGTCTTAGCAAAGAACTGCCACACCGCCAAGTATCGGATTTCGCACCGCCACGCTCACGCCACGGCTCGTGCTCTGCTGCCTCGCTGAGCCCCTATGCTGCTACTTTCTTGGACTCCTGCGAATCGGGTCGTTTTACCCCGTGGCACGCCTTGGCTCGCGACCTCACCACTGGCTGCTATCCTGCTGATCACCGGCCACACGAGCCCAACCTTGGGCTGCTTGCTGGCTGCGCTGAGTGCCTGACGCGACAAGCTGATGCCCTCTTTCTCCTGACGATGCATGAAGCCCTCTTGCTCACCCGGCTCCCAAGTGCGAGCGCACGGTACTTCATCATCTATTTATGTTTCATCGTCACTGCGTGCTCATCACCGGGTCTTGGTTATGCCGAATGGCTGGCCTCTCATCCAACCATGACCTTCTATGCCACTCTCAACATCTATACCTTTCCGCCTACTGCAAGCTAAAGCAGGCGATATTGGCCCCATTTCTTCGTGCAAGTAGCTGCTGGACTGCCCTCCTCAATTGTTATCCCGCCACTATATAGTGGCGCTTAGCCCAGAACACATAGTAGATCCTCTGGTGAGGGCACCCGGACTGGGACAGACGGCTACGCGCGCACGAGGCCTACAGGTGAGGGCCGCTGACCCGCTCCCGGGCCAGGCACCAACTAATGGCTTGTGTCTGAGGTTCCCACCGACCTCTTTGGCTGGGGTTGTCAGATGTTCATCTGGGAGGTGAAAAGAGGATGACTTAGTCATCTCTCACTCAATCAAGGTCACCCTTGGGTTGTGCAACCAACACACGGCCGCTAGTATGACCTAGCGGTCAGTTGTGGCCTCACTGAGGGACCCCTGCTGCCGACGTCCCACTTGCTGTGATGCGACATGGGCCTGGAATGTTTGTGCCGACCTGCCCCACTCGCAGGTTGACTGATCTGCCCAACCTCCTCGTCTGACATACTGGCTTTGTTCTAAAATGTACAGTCACTGTTTGATGAAGATTATGTATACTGGATAAATATACAACCCTGTTGTTTTTTCTTCGATTTCCCAATGAAACCAGTAACAAGCTTGGGTAACCCTTGGATATAAATTGCGCTCCAAAAATGGCCAGGCAAAAATTTACTTGTATGTGTCGTTTAAAAAACTCTGTGTGTTTTATAAAAGTAAAAGCACAAACAGGCTTAATTATTCTTCGGACAATGAATTCTCGGCTACTCAGGAAAAAGAAATGAGCCCCACAAAAATAGCGTAGCTTTTGTAGCGTGTTAACAATTGCGTGTTTTTCTACGCCACACACAACGAGAGATACAGTTGTAATCGAACCTTAGCTTGTGAATTAGGCTAACAGGAAAAAACTTTAATATTTTGGCGTTGAAAAAAGACGGTTTATTTTTGTCAGCCAAACCAGCAACAAAACGCTTAATTAACCCCTGGACGTAAAGTGCGCCAAAGAATTGAGGCTGCACAATCCTGTAGCTTTGTACCGTGCGCGCTTACACATTGCCGTGTTTTCTAAGCCACACAACAAGAGATACAGTTGTAATTTAAACTTTGCTTGTGAATTAGGGCACGCTCAGGAAAAATTTATTTATTTTGGCGTTGATAAAAGATACGGTTTCTGTTGGGCGTCAGCACTCTCCCAGCAAAACAACGCTTAATTAACCCCCCTGGATGTAAATTGCGCCATAAGACTCGCGCGAGCCCCACAAAATAGTAGCTTTGAACGGTGTTACAATTGCTTGTTTCGATCTACGTCCAACAACAAGAGATACAGTGGTAATTATACTTTGCTTGTGAAATTATGCTACCAGGAAAAATTTATATATTTTGCCGTTGAAAAAGACGGTTTCTTGGGGTCGGCATACCAGCAAAAACACACTCTCTACGCTCCCTAATTAACCTGGATGGTAAACTGCGCAATAAGTAATGAGCAGCCAAAAATGAAGTGGTATTTGTATTGTAAAAGCTGTTCTATAAATGAATACCCAAACCTCGGCAACTGGCCCTTAGATCCCACTTGGATATGAATGTATATGCAGCTGCAGTCGCACCGCACTCACTCGGATGCTTCAGACGCCAACTCTACCCCCAAACTCTATTAGAAAAGACATTAAGAGAACACGCGTCCTGAGACAAGCTATAGAGACACCCCACGAAATCGCTATATAAAATATCATCTCTTCTTCGTAAGAGCTATCAGCCGCGGCCAGCACTTCCCTGATCAGTACAGTGAGAGGTGAGTGTGAGCTCCGGCGTCGCGCCCGGACTATATTATAGTGCTTTTTGACGTCACGAATCCCGCCGGTCCTCGACTTAGCTTCACCTCTGCCACATGTCAGTGCAGGCTATGCTCCCTTCTTCCTCCCAGCTAGTGCTTCTGCCCCATGTTGCGCCATGTGCTCGCAGACCATTTTCATCAATCAACAATAGCACAACTTCGTGTCACCCGAAGTACCCCAAAGTTTCGACTTCGTTCGAACCGAAGGTTTTCTGAAATTCTAAACGAATTCCACTTCGTTAGAATCAATTCGCCCATCTCTAGACACCAGGAAAGCATTGTCACAGAACCGGCAAAGGGTGGGCAAGGTGAGTACAACTCTTTTTGTTACTTTTGTACCATTATTCACTGTTTGTACAGATTTCTTGTGGTTGTAATAGTCCTTTCATGGATTATAATAGAGTGCACTTTGAACCGCTGTTAGTTATAGCAAGATTAAAAACCAGGGTTGGTGGGAGATAGATTGGGCTGGTCATTCTTGTTTATGTGCTTGGCTCAGTATTTCAGGATAGGCTAAAATATAATGCAATAAAAGAACATAAAGCAATCTGTAATAAAATATACAATTTATAATGTGTTGTATACAAATACCACACACAAAAAATTCCTCACATAAGTCTGTGTGACAATGATATCCAGACGCCATACACTTTGCCGTCATTCGTGGTCTATATTCGTAGCCAATGTCCCTCTCGCGCGTGCTTGGATAATTTTTATGATGGAATACACTGATTAGATGAGAAAAGTGGGTCATCAGGTAAAGCTTCATTGTAGTCCCAGTGCAGTACAATATAATTTCGTTTGTCTGCCATTCTTTATCACATTCTTGATCGCCTCCATCTTTTTGGCCTTGGATGTTTATGGTCTCTAGCTCTAGATAATACATTTTAGGTCTGTGTTAAGGGGCCCATAGAGTAACTATCAATTATGACACTTCTGTATTCACTCATTTGCTGTACCCTTGGTAATTCTTGTGCACGCTTGGTGGATTCAAGTGTGCAATTTGCATCAGGGTTATTAATAGTTTCTCCTTCTTCTAAAGCGATTTTTTTTTGTGTTAAAATTTATATACAGCATCTTACAACAGTGAGTCCATCCTTACCAGTTTAGTAAATGTTGAATTATGTCTTTTCATGGGACAACATTGAAGATATGACACTTTTGGGCATGAAGTTCACTAGAGCTTCACAGGTTGCAGCCACTGGAGTCCTCTTCTGCTCCTCCATGACATCACGGAGCTGATGAATGTTAGAGACCTTGTGCGCCATCATCTTCCGTTTGAGAATGCCCCACAGATGCTCAATAGGGTTTAGGTCTTGGCGAGTCCAGCACCTTTACCCTCATTTTCTTTAGCAAGGCAGTAGTCATCTTGGAGGTATGTTTGGGGTTATCATGTTGGAACACTGCCCTGCGGCCCAGAAAGGAGGGGATCATGCTCTGCTTCAACATGTCACAGTACATGTTGGCATTCATGGTTCCCTCAATGAACTGTAGCCCCCCACAGCCAGCAGCACTCATGCAGCCCCAAACCATGACTCTCCCATTACCATGCTTGACTGTAGGCGAAACACACTTGTGTTTATACTCCTCACCTGGTTGCCACCACACATGCTTGACACCATTTGAACCAAAGAGGTTTGTCTTGGTCTCATCAGACCACAGTATATGGATCCAGTCATCCATGTCCTTAGTCTGCTTGTCTTCAGCAAACTGTGGGGTTGCTTGTGCATCATCTTTAGAAGTGGCTTCCTTCTGGGATGACAGTGATGCAGACCAATTTGAGGCAGTGTTCTTCATATGGTCTGAGCACTGCAGCACTCTGCAGCAATGCTGGCAGCAGTCATATGTCTATTTTGAAAAGACAATCTCTGGATATGATGTTGAGCACGTGCACTCAACTTCTTTGGCCGACTATGGCAAGGCCTGTTCTGAGTGGACCCTGTCTTGTTAAACCACTGTATGGTCTTGACCATTGTGCTGCAGCTCCATTTCAGGGTGTTGGCAATATTCTTATAGCCTAGACCATTTTTATGGAGAGAAATAGTTCTGTTTTTAGATCCTTTGAGTTATTTGCCATGAGGAGCCATATTGAACTTCCAGTGACCAGTATTAGAGAATGCGAGAGTGATAACAGCAAATTTAACACACCTGCTCGCCATTCATACCTGAGACCTTGTAACACTAACGTGTCACGTGACATCATCGAAGGTAAATGGAAAATTGGGCAAAATTTGTCCATTTTCACTTAGTAGTGTACTCACTTTTGTTACCAGTGGTTTAGACATTGATGGCTGTGTGTTGAGTTATTTTGAGGGCACACCAAATTTACACTGTTATATAAGCTGTACACTGACTACTTTACATTGTATCAAAGTGTCATATCTTCAGTGTTGTCCCATGAAAAGATATAATAAAATATTTACAAAAATGTGAAGGCTGTACTCACTTTTGTGAGATACTCTATGTATGTATGTATGTATGTATGTATGTATGTAGGAATTATTGCCAGAATTTCAGTGAATATAAGGACTCCTCATGAAATAATAATTCTGAAAAATATCTTCTTATGCTATTCCTCTGTTGTTGCTCTTGAAAATATGAATTAAGTGACAACTTGACCTCACCATTCCCATTTTCGAAGTGTGCGTGGGCCATTTATTTTTTTTAGATTTTTATACAACCCATTGTTAGGACAAGTGGCCATTAATTTTTTCCTCCGTTTCTAGAAGAGTTATAGAGGAACAACATGATGCATTTTAACAGATCTTATAGAATTGTTATTTTATGGGGGAAGTATTTACTAAAAGAGACGTGTCGGGAGAGATGACAGGCCCTCTTTACATGCAAACATTTCTTTTCCTTTATGGAAATAACTAAAATGTCCTCAATAATAACTGCCTAGAAATGAAATATGGACCCTTTTTTGTTAAATTTACACCTCAGCAACTTCTATTATTAAAGAATCTTCTCAGCTTGCACTATAATATGATCATAGAAACATCAGCACTGTAGGGTTACCAATTGCCATTGATCCATAGGTAATGGACCTTCTTTAAGCCCTTTTCTGCTCCTACTGACCACCGTCCACTTTATCTTAGGACTCTGCCCAGGAATCTTTATTGATTGAGATCCGCTCAGATATTAAATTAAATCAGGCTGTAATATTAAATAAAAGATGAGCAAGTGGTGACGTTCCTGGAAGGAAATGCATTTACGTTGCAGCAAAAGACTTTAAAAGGAATGTGTCATCAAAAAATGACGTTGTTTAACTTGCGTTTTTATGTTAAACACAATATTTAGGAATTTTTGGTTGTTGTTTTTTTTTTTATTTTCCATATCACTTTCAATATTTTTTTTTAAATTCTTAAGCTCTGCAGTTTTTATTTTGACCACTAAGCCTAATAATAGTCTGACACTTCCGGTTCTGTAGAGAAAGATTTTCAGTAGTTTGCTTATTATAAGTACAAGCAGGGTTACACTTAAAGGTGATACCAATGTGTATAGTTAACACAGGACCAGTCACAATAGGAGATGTCACAGCTCCCTCTCCCTGCACACTGACTTCTTTCCAGGTCACAGAGCCTAGAAAACTCTCCTATAGAAGTCAATGGGACTGATCCAGTTCACAGACTCCTATGTGCATGAAGCTGCTGTAAAGGATCTCTCTGACTGCTGTTAAAGCAGTGCAGGCAAGAAAGCTTTCCCCACAATCATATATAGACGGCTTAATTGAGAAATCTACAATCAGAAAATAAAAACAGCTAAGAAGTAAAGAATAAGTATCAATGTCTTGTTTTAATAAGTAAAAAAAAAATGTCGAAAGATTGTCACAATGCGTGCCGCGGGCCGACACCCAGACCGCGTCCGCCCTCATCTCCTGGCTCCCGCCGTGTCTTGTGCTGTGGTCTGGGCCTCTGGACGCCCGCTCCCAGCTCTTATGTTTGCGGCACCAATACTCACCCGGCCCCATCCTGCTTCCTCTTGGTCCTGCGCGCGTCTAGGCGTCCTCCTACTGCGTGACACAACTTTCTGCGCCGGCCACTAGGGGCACGCGCCAGTCTTTTGGATTTAAAGGGCCAGCGTGTAACAGGTATTCAAACTCTACCAATGCCCTTTGGGCAGGGGCTTTTAAGGGATTCCTCTTTCTGTCGTCCGCGACAGTTATTGGTGTCTGTTTCCTAGTGATGTTCTCTTATGCATTCCCCTTTGAACCTTCTCTGCGCTACTGTTGCGTTTATTGACCTGCCCTAGCCTGTCTGACCATCGTCCGCTGGTGTGGTTCTTGCTCATGCCTGCCTACCTGTCCGTCCGTCTTGCTGCCCTGCCTTTCAGCCTGCTCCAGTGTCTCCATCTTTGGCTGTCACTTCTAGCACCTGTGACGGGGGTAGTGAACTGGGGTTCCCTGGGGGGGGGGGGGGTGAAGTGGGGGTTCCCTGCAGCAAAGCCCTTCGTGCTTTGGGCTGGTGCCCGTGAAGACAAGGGGTCCCTTAGACTCGCTCCCTGGCGTAGGCTTTGCCAACTCTACGAGGTGACCAGTGGATCCACCATCCTCTCCTCTGAGCAGCGTGACAAAGATTCCCCTTAAATTTCTTCTAGGCACAGTTTTATAGTTGATATTGGGAAAGTTTTATAGTTCGCTCCCTGGATTATGATGAATATTAGTCTTGACATAGGGGGATTGAATGGGAATGTTAAAAATGCTACCTCTGTTACATCATGTGGACAATCCAGATGAATGTATTATTATTTACCAGTATTGACTGTAATGTAGGTTATGGCTACTTGATATCTTACTTTTGTGTTATTATTTTGTGTTTTTTATGTATGTACCACATATGAAAATTGTAATCCGGATATGGGCCAAATGCTGTAAATTGGAATGGGTAGATTTACAAAAGCTGCACAATGTCATAAAAGCTTGGTAGTGTTCACCATTATTTATGGATCCCATTATAGCTCCATTTTCATCCTTTTATAGACTTTTTGACTAGCTGAGACAGCCGATTGGTATACAATTATAAGTAACTGCAACGTATTAAAGCAAACCTGTCACATTAAACATGCTGTTTGATCTGCCAGCAGCATGTTATAGACATGGAGGAGCTGAGTGTATTGATATATAGTCTTGTGGGAAAATATTCAGAATAACTTCTAATGCATTGATCGAAATTCCTGCTCATTTTCGGCTCAGAGGTTTATATCAACTCAAAATACATAGCAGAAAAAGACATTTTCCCTGCTTCACACTTGGCAGAAACATCTGACTTTATGAAACTACCCTAGCACAATATGCTTACAGACAGAAGTATCAGCCACCGAGTTGGACCAACCTATGGACTTCTAAGCCCAAAATTAGTAGGGATTTAGGTCAATAATTGAGAAAATTTTCTGTATTGTGTCCTACAAAACTATATATCAATATGCTTTTTGCTTTATAACAGGATTGCCGTAGAGTGTATGGCATTTTCAGTGTGAAAGTTTTGCTTTAACATACAAACATCAAGATAATCTGATTAATATATGAAAACTCAATACCTACATTTGGTTTTGTGTGTTGATAAGCGGGGTTGTGAGGGTGTAAAATGGGGCTAATGGAACAAATCTCACTAAATAGTAACATCCCTCACTAACCAGGGTCTAAGCCTATAATCCATCACCACCAACAATAACATTCATACCGGTATCTTCGGGTCCTTCCTTTCACAGGTCAGCTGCACCTGTTCTTCTCCAGTCTGAGAGCAAGAGAGCTGGCAGAAGACCTGTCTGAAGAGTTCACAGCTATTTTAAGGAGCTCTTCCAATGGGCAGCACTGTTTCTCATTTTTTTCAAGGCTCCGGCCGTGATTGCTGTGGCTTCTAAAGGGTTAAACATAAGGAATTGCAACCGGCTCCAATCCCTGCTGTTAGTGGCGGGTGTCAGCTGTAATAAGCATGTGACCTGCTCCATAGTAAGGAGTTTAGGAACTCTCCTTGGTGTCACCTAATGAGTCTAATTAATTCAATCACTGTAGTGGAGTTGCACTTGTCACTACTCCCAACCAGGTCCTTCTCCGGGTCTTAAAGGAGTTCTCTGGGACTATTTGTTATAGGGCTCACAACTGTATTATATTAAACTTTGTAATTCATAATTATTAAAAATGACTTTCCTGTCCTGTTACCTGTCCTGCTGTGCAGAACCAGGCAAAGAGCCCTGTACTCCCTCACCCCCTATCAGATGCAAACCACCTCATCATTGATCACATGGTCTCACTGAATGTTTTGTCATCACTCAGTGAGTGTGCTTTGAAGCCAGGCTCAGCTCAGAAACCCCCTCCCCCTCTAGTGGAGGTGACTGGAGCAGAGAGGGATCTGGCTACATTCATTCTTTCCAGCCTGTAGTTGTGCAAGTGAATATAAGGAATTACATTAGAGTAATTATAGGTGAGGGGGAACTGTTTATCTTTGAGAACTGCTGGCAGAACTTACTAACAGTAATGGGAGCAGACCACCTGATCATTGATCACATGGCCTCAATGAATGTTTTAGGCAAATATGTACGTAGAACCGGCAATTTCTTTAAAAGAAAATTCCTTTAATAAATGTAAATAAAGACATTAATCCGTAATTCACAGCATGTCCACATTCACATGTATATAGAAGGTATAGTCGTGCTTGAGGAAGGGGAGGAGCTATCCCCAAAACGTCCACGAGTCCATCTCTGTCCAGCTCGGTTGTCGGCGTCTCTCTGCTCACTTGCCTTGTGAGCGGCGCCATGGACTGACTTGAACGCTGTGCTACACCGCAACTAAATGCTGAGTATACCTTCTATATACATGTGAATGTGGACATGCTGTGAATTACGGATTAATGTCTTATATAGAAATTTATTAAAGGAATTGTCTTTTAAAGAAATTGCCGGTTCTACGTACATATTTGCCTAGTGAATCGTGGGGTTGGAGGTCCCGTATTTATGGAACTGCGCCGGGGTATACCCAGCAATAATAGGTAAAAAGGACTAATGTTATATAGTTGGATGGATGAATGAATGAATGAATGTTTTGTCATCACTCAGTGAGTGTGCTTTGAAGCCAGGCTCAGCTCAGAAACCCCCTCCCCCTCTAGTGGAGGTGACTTGAGCAGAGAGGGATCTGGCTACATTCATTCTTTCCAGCCTGTAGTTTGCAAGTGAATAGAATTAATTATATTAGAGTAATTATAGGTGAGGGGGAACTGTTTTATCTTTGAGTCCTGCTGGCAGAACTTACTAACAGTAATGGGAGCAGAGGACAGCAGTTCAGAGCTGGGAGGTTGCGTACTGCTGTCATGAAAATGATGACTGCAGCTCTGTACAGTTTACATAGTGACTCAAGAGTCCTAAATATCATCATTATCATGACAGCAAGTACAGATCTGGGGGATTACAGTCTTCTGTCAGCACAATGTCTAACAGTGATCACTGTGGAGGGACATCCTAGATTGCAATGCAGTCTGGGACTTATAGGAAAGAGATGCTAGAGAACTACTGACTCCCACAAGCAAAAAGTTTTACTGCAAAAAGTGGATCTTATTATAGATGAATTTGGAGGCAAAAGAAAAGAAACAGATGAAGATAGTTTATAGTGTTCTATGAAATCTTTAAACTCTTGGATAACCCCTTTAACTCAAAATAAATAGCATAAAAAGACATTTCCCTGCTTTACACAGCCTAGTGACAGAAGCATCAGATTTTCTGAAAACTCTATGCCACAGTATGCATATAAACATACTAAGAGCATTTGAGTCAGGACCGCCCTTTGGACTCTTAAGCCTAAAAAGAGCAGGGATTTAGATCAATAATTTAGAAAATATAATGTATCCTCTTCTACAAAGCTATATATTAATATGTTTGACTCTTTTTGCTTTATAGCACGATGTATGGCATTTACAATGTGACGAGTTTGCTTTACCATACAAACATCAAGATAATGTGATTAATATATGTGAAAACTTAATGACTACATTTGTTTTTGTGCGTTGAAACACCTATAAATACCTAGCTTTTCCCCACCACTATTGCCCTCAAGCTCCCGGCGATCTGCTCCTCTTGACTTATGGGTTCTCATCTCAAAACAGAGGGGAGGCTTGCGTGCCATTCACTTGCAATAGAGTGTAACTCCCTCCAGTGTGTTGGGATGAGAACCCAAAAGTAGATTTTTTTTTCCTTCTTTGAACCATCCTGGCCCCAATTAAATAATTTTTCTTTTTACCGGACAACCCCTTTAACAGAGGTACCGTAAGAATAACAATAATAAACAGCAGTTTGATGACAGTTTCCAGGTTTGATAAAATCTGTCAACAGCAGCTTCTTTACAGTTTTTCCACACTCCACAGAACAAATGTAACTTAAAAGTTAGTGGAAATAAAGCTGTTAGATTTACTTTGCCCAATTTCCCTGTTCTTATTTGTAATTTGAAATTTGTGCCAACTGAATATGAACGGAGGCCTGTTCCAATAAGCTGACATTGTTAAAATGAATCAGTCCCATTATTATAAGGTAATTCTCCAATAGGATTAATTATTGGGTGCATATGATTTGCATGTTTTTCTTAGGCAAACTTCTATGCAAACGAATGCTGAATTCCAGTTTTTGTCTGAACCATGCCTTACAATCCGGCTTCAGTCCAGAAATTGCTACTGACGATCATGTTATATTTATATATGTATTTTTTTCCTCAGGCTATTTTCATGATTCCATCAAACCCACCACCAACACTTCGAAAGCCAGAACTTTGGTCAAAACAATTCGTAGATTTTATTAATCAATGTTTAGTGAAGAATCCGGAACAGAGAGCCAGTGCTACGGAGCTGCTACAGGTATAACCCTATTGGTTTTCTAATCTCTATAGCCAGGGTACCTTACCCCTAATGAAATAGGATATTAATGAACAGCTATAGGTATTTACTTTTTAAAGTATATGTTAAATGTGTAATATCTGTATTGCTTTTTATAGCGCATTGTTTAATTCTAAAATTTGCATGTTGTTATGGGATACATTTTTGGGGGGGATTTATTGCCACCGTGTAAAATCCTTTATGAAGCCGGCTCACTATGAGCCTGCCTCAGAAAAAGTGGAGAGGGACATGTTTGCGCAGTTCTACCCCATTTCATATTTAGGGGAGTTCTGAATATATCTGAGCATATTCGTTCGGCTATATTCAGAACTTCCATAGAAATCAATGGGCAGAACTGCCCGAACGTGGCCATCTCCCCTTCTCTGAGACCGTTTTGTAGCAAGCTATGAGCCGGTCTCAGAAAGGATTTTCCAAGGTGGCAAAACAGTAATTAAACCAGAGACCACACATATCCGCATTTGTGGCAGCTGTTCTGGACAAGCAACAGTATCATGGAGCATGGAAGGGCAGCGCTTAATCAAGTGTTTAAATGCAATAACAGTGTAAAAGAAAAGGGAACAAGTCTAGAATTCATTGCGAAGTATCAAAGATTTTAAGACTTTAGTATTATTGACTCATTGCTTCACAACAAAACTTTGAATAGTAGGCATACAGAACCCTAAAAATGATGAGCATCTCTGAGGGTCTCCCCTAGTCTCCAGTTTGGCATTTCAGGAGTGCCTATTTAACACAAGTGTTGGTCCAGTAATGGGCATACAAATGATTGCCATTAAAAACTTTTGCTTATCAGGACTGTTAGGCCGTGTTCACACGGCTTATTATAGCCGTAATTGCGAGCCGGATTGCGCTCGCAATTCCGGCTTGAATAAGGCCCGTCGGCCCCATAGACTTGCATTATCCACAGCACGTAGTGCGCCTGGATAATGTGCAGGTGACTTTCTCCCCGCCCGGCGGATTCGCCGAGCGGGTAGGAGCGACGGAATCCACTGTTCTCTTTGAGAACTGTGGATTACCGTAATTACTGCGACGGATTGGAGTCATACTGCAGCGCAAATCCGGCACGCAGTACGGCTCCTATCCGCGGCGAAATAAGCCGTGTGAACGGCCCCTTAAGAGGGATGTTCTATCATATAGGGTCATCACAGTGAAGGAAGCCAGGTTCTGTAAGTTAGGGCAAAGAGCTCCTAACAAGCTGTTAGCGTCACTTGTCCATACCCCAAGAAATAAGGGGTCTCAGTAGCTTAACCCTCTATGATCAGCTTATTACCATTGGGGCTTCAATATTAAATGGGTTGTCTGTGATTTGTCAAATTTGGTGAAGTTTGTGCTAGAAGCATTGTTTGACTGGGGTGTCTGGGGCCCTGCAGTGGTGTTGATTCTTGGAGCCCACAAGTAAAGTTGATTCTTGGGGCCCACCAGTGGAGTTTATCCTTGGAGTTGACTCTATAGCTACTATAAATGACTACATATACCTCTTGGTTTCTGCCTCTCTTTCTCTCCCTAAAAAGCAGGCCTAGGCCAGCTATTCTAAGGAGCTCACCATTCCCAGGGTCCCAACTGGATTTCCCCTGCTCCTCTGTAGGCCACTCCAAGCTTGACTAAAACAATCAATTACCTTGAAAAGAATCCTGATGGAGCGGGTTCTAATCCTTTACTGGGATCTAAACTGGTGAATCTGGTCAGTTTATGTCATGGATTAAACTAGTATATAATAGTTATTTAGCTTTATAATGTTAGTTGTTGTATGGGCGACTTATCCAACTGGGTTGCTACAGGGGTATTCCCATTTCATTAATTAACTTTAAATATGTAGGCAAATAAAGACTATTGCTACATGCACTGCTGTTCAGATTTTGCTTCATTTCACAGTTAGAGCAATTATCTCCTGCTTTTGTACACAAGCTTCCGTTACCTGTCTTCACTCTCTGTACTAACTGCAGTTGCCAGGACGGTCAAGATGATGATGTAATTCGCTGATGTGTCTTATCAGCAGCACAGGAGCTTGTTTACCTTCTCTTAATGACAAACTTAAACCCTTTATAGCTTTGCAGCTTTGTACACTGATGTTTACACCCTTCCATTACTAATATCCCTCCTACAGGCTCAGCTAGGAATAGCAGAAATAATATGTCAGTCACTGTTGTAGACTCATCCATAGCCTAAATAGGAAGTGATAGCCTGTGGCTGTGGCTCTCAGAAACCGCTTGGTGAGAGAACCCATTTAACATGGCGCCAGAAGGGTTTTTTGTGGCAGAGTGAGCTCAGCATCAAGCCACAAGGACAAAACTAAATTTGTATTATTGTTTGCAAGAAACGAGTGGTGCATATTGTCATGCTACCATCTATCAAGACTGGAGAATGTCAGAATAGGGGACTGAGCTTATCAAGTTTCCATTGCAGACAGATCAATGGCGGCTGCTTCACAGTTGCACATAAAGCATCCAAAGCCTTGAGCCTTGTCCCAAAATATATTGTTTTTTTCACAAGCTCTACCAATAAAAGGAGGAAGAAAATGAATGCATGCCTCCTCAGACTCATGAAGTCTGTTCCTTTAATCAGTACCTTTTAGTGAGCCTCCAATGCACGAGGCAGCAGCTAGAAATGTCTTTGCTGGTGATTGCTTGTGCATCTTAAATGTGACAGTTCGCTCCCTGGGAACCTTCAGAACAAGGATTTCCCTCCATAACCAGGAGGATCCCTCTCCATGTTTTTCCGTCTGTGGATATAAAATGGTCAGGCACGCGGTAGACTGAGGAAGACGTGACTTCAGAAAACTAGGCCATGATGTGGTGGGAATTGTATGTACTGTAAATATTTCACTGAATTATTTATTGACCGGGAGATTTGGCATCTGCCAAATACAACACTTATTAAATGCAGAATAAATAAAACCAAGGATTTTATGTGACATGAGTAACGCCGTCAATTATTAACGATCTGATGTGCTAGCGCATTGGCTGTGCTGGTAGTGTGTATTTACATGACGTCACACCAGTGTAAAGCCACTTGGATTAGCACTGTGGATCCGCACCTCTATTAACAGTGGCGTGTTACGATGTGGGCAGAAGTGTTACATTGTGTTATGCCGTGTGCAGGGGCTATGGGGACCGGGCACAACACAGGGTATCGGTCTTATCCAGGATGTAAAAAGGGGTTATAAGTAACTACATAGTTACATACATAGTACGGTTGGAAAATGACATTCGTCCATCAAGTTCAATCAAGCGTGGGGAAAAATGTGGGTGGGCGGGGGGATAGGGAGTTTTTAAGCTTTGTTTCCCCTATTGATAAAGACTTTGGATCCCATAACACAAGAACCAATCTGCCTTAAATGAATATTCAATCTCTGATCCCAAAATTACTATCAGACTGGATCTAGACTTGTATATTTTTTTAGCTTTAGGTAGTTATCTAATCCTTTCTTGACACCTTCAACTGTTCCTGCTGTGACCAGCTCCTCAGGCAGGCTATTTCACATATTCACAGTTCTCATAGTGAAGAATGCTTTTCTCCTCTGGAGACTAAATCCTTTTTTCTCTAGACGAAAGGAATATCCCCTTGTCTTTTGAGGGGGTTTTTACATGAAATGGCTTTTCACCATACTTTTTGTGGACCATTTAAATGTCATAGTTTGCTACTATTAAGATCATGTATGCACAAATTGTTCTCTTAATTGTGCTGAAGCAGAGGAATTTGGTAATATGCGATATATGATCAAATTAATCAGCAAAAGAAAAAAATAATTTAGGTACTAAAAAAATGACAAAATAGTGTTCAGGGGACCTTATTTAAAGACATCAGTATCAAAAATTGTGACATCTTTGTGTACTATTTTGTTCATTGGTGAGAATTGGATAAAGTCACCTTGTACATCTAAAAGTTTATTTCATGTTTAGTTGTTGGTATCTTAATATGATTTTATCGATTTACATAGTAATATACCCTTTTGATCTTGCCCAGCACCCATTCGTCAAAACAACCAAAGGAGCGTCCATTTTGAAACACCTAATAAATGAAGCAATGGAGGCAAAGATAAAACGTAGTGAATTACAGCAACGTGAGGTGGAACCAGAAGAGGAAGAGAACGTGGTTAGTATCTTTTTACACATAGGGATTGTTGCATGTAGTGAACACAAAATATTGTGCTACATAGGTTTATTTAGAGTAGATATAGGGACAACATTCATACATGTTAACTCTACTCAAACCTGCAAACTAATGCATCTACTGTAAGTTTTTTTGCTTTATTATACCCGCTTTACCATTCAGTCATTCTTATATCTGGCAAAAGCAATATGTGGAGTTCTATGTCTAAACTATAAATTAAGTAGCTAATCCCTTTCTATCTCACAGCAGGAAATCTCAGCCTGACCTACAGCACTAATCAACAGATAAGCTACATGCAGCCAATCAGCTGCCTGTAAACCAAGTGTGTGCAGCTCAAAAAGTCCCTTAAATTTCTTATCACCACTTTAAAGGGGGTTTCACATCTGAGACATTTATCGCCTATCAATAGAATATACTATACTACACATTATACAGCTAACAGGCGAATGCTAGCACAATGGTCCCTCGAGTTACAATGGTCTCAGGACAAAATATTTTCAACATGCAAGGACCTTTCCTGGGACATTATACGTTGAGAATGGTTTCAAGATGCATTGTCCTAGACACTGCTACACCCAATTACCATGAACATTTTACTTGCAAAACCCCAGTATTAGTTAGGTGCATGCAGTGAATGGCTGTTTACTAATGCCTCTCTACAGTACAGTACGTTATTACATATCCTGTACTGCTCTTATGTGTGCCAGGATGTTAATGGAGCCATGTTAGGCCTAGAATATACTATAACAGGACACGCGGCGAGGGCCTCATTTTCTTTTTTTCTAGTACACTGTGTATAAAGTACATGACCCAAAAAGCTCCTGTCCTAAGAATAGAAAGTGATTCTCAACTTCCAGTAGCTCTTTCTGATGTTATATGGAAGGAAGTGCTTTATTTTTATTCTTTATCTGCCTAAATTTCTTTATTCTTCATTTTTGATTAAGTTAGTGACACTTTGGGTCCTTGAAACCTATTACTGGTTTTCCATAGAGTTATGGTTTCAACATACAATGGTTGTCCCAGAACCAATTAATATTGTATGTTGAGGGATCATTGTACAATGTAGTATAGTGGGTATTTATCCTGATCTCCCCCAAGCCATGCATGCTTGGCTAGACATCTCTGGTGGTGGCTTCACTCCCTTGAGAACAAAATAATCATTAGATCGTTGGCTGGTCCTGCTGAAACCAGCAGGTCTGGCTGCCATTCATCTTATGTTTATGGACACTTTAAGGGACCTGGCCATCACAATTATTTCTATGTTAAGAACAGGAGAGGCATTTTGTATATAAAAAAGTGACCAAACGCTGAATATTTTTATCATACTGTTTACACTTATAACACTGGACAACAAAGATTTTTCTTCCTGAAAACATTTTGGTGTATCTCTTGTAATTTGAGCTACTGATCACGAAAATCACCTTGAAATTTTCCTGCACTCCTTTTTTTCTAAAAATTTCTGTTCAGTTTTTTTCTGTTTCAGGCTTTCCATTGCGCCCACAATGTATTCTGTTTTTTAAATTTTCAAACATGTAAAGACTAAATTTCCCCTTGCATTTCATTAAAGTTGAAAAATTTCGGGAATTGTTACAGCTGGGCATATAAAAATTTTGGGATCTGCTGGAGGCTTAAAAAATTGCTTGCGAATACTAAGTTGATTGTAAAAAAATGTCGTATGTTGGGGACAGTCACAATCCTTGGGGAGAGTACTGTTAAAGTTAAAGAGCACCAAAGCTTTCATGAACCCTATAGCTGTATTTTGGATGCAAGATGGTGACAAAAAAATTTTGTCTCTTTATTGTTTGGTTGGCTGAGAGGTTCTCACAAGTCAGTGCCATTTGCTGTCCCAATGATATTGCAGAACAGATGGATCATGTGACAGACTGTTACTTCTATTTAACCAATGTCTCTGGTTTCTCTGCTAAGAATAAGAAATTCATTAAATATCCCAATCTACCTTCAGCCACGAGATCAGTGCCACATGATATACTCTTCCAGTACCAAAGCTACCAGAGGCATGGGACCTAGAGGCGGCCGCCAATGAAGAGTTTCGTCTTGGTCGTGAGGGGGAAAACACCTGATTCAGACTTTGATCCAGAATGTTGGGGCATCAACGTGTAACACAGCCAGGACGGAATGACTTGGTCCAGGACTTACACTTGTCAAAAACAAATGCAGAGTTACTGGCTTCAATACTTCAAAAGATGACATTTGCTGTCACCTCGTACAAAAGTTTCTGTCCTTCGAAGCCGCCAAGATGACGTAACATAGTTTTTTGAACAGATTGACAATCTGTGCTTCTGAACCAACATTGATGGATTGTTTGCAGCTTTAGTTGTGAGCATGAGCCGAAACAATGGCATCTCTTTATTGACTCATCAGTAGAGATGGGCGAATTGATTCTAACGAAGTGGAATTCGTTTAGAATTTCAGGAAAACTTCGGTTCTGAACGAAGTCGAAGTTGGGTGTTCGCGGGAACGAAGCGTGCTTTTGATTGATAAAAGGCCTGCCCCCCACTGGCGTTACGGGGGAAAAGAGCTCTGGGGGGAAAAAAGGGGCATGCCTGCATACTGTGCAGAGGAAGCCAATCAGGGGACCGGCGGGATTTTGACCCCACCCCCCCCTTATAATCCGGGGCAATCTGGGAGCTCATCCCGCTTCCCTTTACTGATTAGGGAAGGTACTCGCGGTGCTTATGATAATGAAACTAAAGAATTTCATTTTTATACGGGATTTTTGGGGGGTTTCTCAGCTTGTCTCAGAGCTGCTTCTCTTAACTTTTAATTTTATTTTGTGGGGTATTGGATCTGAAGTCCAGTGTGTTCCCAGTGGCTGCATAACTTTTTAAATGCTATTGCTCAAGCACATTAAATATCCGGGGGGATCTAACCCAGTTCCTGTTGTATTCATTTAAAGAAACGCGTTTTTACAATACAAATACACTTCATTTTTGGCTGCCAATGTTTTACCAATTTTACACCCGGGGTTAATAAGCGTTGTTCTGTGCTGTGGTGAAAAAGAAAACGTTTATTTCACCCCCAAAAAAAATAATTTTTCCTGTAGCATAATTAAAAGCGAAGGTTAATTAAATTTCCCTCTTTTTTGGGTAGCGTAGAAAAACCCCCATTGTAACACCCCAAAAAGTCGTAGTTTTTGGGTTTGCTCAATTTTTTGGCCCAATTTACACCCCGGGGTTAAAAAAGCTTTTCTGTCTGTGGTACAAAAAGAAAAACGTTTATTTCACCCCCAAAAATTTCTTTTTCGGGGGGCAAAATTCACAAGCGAAGGTTTAAATTAAAATTTTACTTTGTTTGTAGCGTAAAATACACGCCATTGTAACACGCTACAAACGGGTAGTTTTTGGCTGCTCAGTTTTTTTGCGCAATTTACACCCAAAGGGGTTAACTAAGTATTTTTCTGCAGTTTTTACTCAAAAAAGAAACTTTGTTTTTCACCGCCACGAAAAAAATTCGGGTATAATTCATATCCGAAGGTTAATTAAGCCTGTTTGTGCTTTTATATTAGTTAAATACACATACAATAAATTTTCTGCCATTTGTGGAGCCAATTTTATATCCAATGGTTACCCAACTTTTAGGGGGTTCTTTGGAGCAAATACAGGGTGTGTATTTTTATAACAGATTCTTCAAAAAACAGTGTCTGACGTTTTGAAAAAACAGTATGTCAAAAAAGGGGTGGCAGGCCTTCCCCTGCGGTGGTAAGGCACAAACATTCCAGGTCCAGTCGCAGCACAGAAAGGGGGACGCGCAGGGGGTCACTCGGGAGGCCACAACTGCCTGTCATCTAGCGGGTGTGTTGTTCGCAACCCAATGGTTCTTGATTGGTTGACTGGGGCCTCCACTTCCCCCCTAATGACATCTGACAACCCCCCCAAGAGTCGGGGGGAACTCAGACAAACCCTTAGGGGGCAGGGCCCCGGGGAGGGGGTCAGGGGCCCTCCCGTCCTAAACCCCACCTCTGTCCCTTTCCCGGTTCCCTCACCCAGAGATCTATATGGGTCGGGGCTCACCCCATATAGCGGGATAAACAATTTGGGGAGGGCAGTCAGCAGTATTGGCAGCTAAGAAAGGGGGCCAATTTCCCCTGCTTTTGCAGTAGGCGGCAAAGTATAGATGTGGAGGTGGATGGGGGTTGTTGTGGGGGGTCAGCCTCTGCATACCAAGCCCGGGTATGGGGACAGCATGCGAGAAACCAATAGTGAGAGTAGCCGCCCGCACTGGGACCGGGTGAGGAAAAAGGTTATCATCGTCAGGAGAAGGGGGGTTCACTTGCCGTCGGGCCCGGGGCGCGCCAGAAGTGGGTTTGTGTGGCCCGGAGTCAGCAGGGTAGCAGCGTTGGGGTGGGGACCCAAGCCCCCCGGGGGAAAAAAAACCCGCTTCGCAGGTCCAAGAAAGAGGGAAAGGGGGTTTTTCAGCGAGGCAGCGGCGTAGTAGCACTCAGTGGGGAAAACTTTGGGCGGTAAATCCATACCGGCGGTGTGACAGTTCTTTGCTAGGGCACAGGAGGACCCAAATGGGGAAAATTTTAGAATCTGTGGGAAAAAAAGTGAAAACGTGGCCCGGGAGCTAAAGTTGGGGACCACGGCCCCCTCAAAACATGCGCTCACCATCCGTGGTGAGAGAAACGTGGCTCGATGGGGGGTCCATCCCGCCGCCGCAGCAACAAGCAGCAGCAGCGCCCATGGCACCCCTGCCATTTCAGCATCAAGGATCCACCACCCCCCGCAGAAAGAGTTTTCTCTTTACATCATTCCTCCGATGCTCCGCTCCCCGCTATCTGGCGCCAGCAGTCGTTAGCGAGGCGATTGAGAGAGACAACAAAATCGTCCAACCCTCCTAGGGCAGAAGCTGACCGTGCTCCGTCCCAAGTTGTTGGTATGCAGTCCCCCCCTTTCCCAAAAGGGGGACTCTGTCATTCAAGAAATAATGGCTTGGCCGAGCCCAGATGGGGAGTTTTCAAGCCCAATTTTTTTTCCAAAAAAGGGAGTACCCCAAATTCATAAATATGTAGAACAGAAGGGGGGCCGTCCCCTTTAGCTTTAAAGGTTTGTTCCCAAAGGTGCACGCAGCCAACGTCAGAGCGTAACAAGTCAGGGCCTCAGCCTTTTTGGCCCCTGGGTGAATGGTTTTGCCCAGGCACACCCAAAACTTGTAGTAACGCCGTTTCTCCTCCACGTTGCCAAATGCGGCTCCTGCCCAATGTCCCTCCTCCCCTCCCCACCCTCTCAGCCTCCCCAAGTACTGCCCCCTCATACCCCAGGTTGGGCACGTGGTGTCATGCATTTACACCTGGCTGCCTGGCGAAGGAATCACACAGGGAGGAAAAGCCCCGCGCAGCAGCAGAAAATCATGTTTGGGGTTTTCCGCCCAACTGCAAATCGGAAACCCTGGGGATGGGGAATGGGGGGGAACATGGTGCCGCGTGCACCAGGGGGGGGATGGTCCCCTCGCCCGATGGGGCATGTGTTCAAACTGGGTTTTGAAAAGGTTCCTGAAGTCTTCCCCGATCTTCAAAGATTCTGAAAATGGCCCCGGAACTTGCATGCATTATCTTTTCCTCAAAGCCAGGAACACCCTCCCCGAGTTGCAGCGGCGAAACGGCCTCCCCCAACACAAGCTGATATGCAGTTTCCACCCCCTTGGAAATTTCCCGCCTGCACAGTTGGACCGACTGTATGAACAGAGAAAGGGGCCCTTAACGATTTTTTGTGATCCCGGGAGACAGGGGTACTCCCCTGGTAACTTTGATGTCAGCCCGTGGGCTCATGCGTGACACCAACGTTTTTTTGGGGATTCGAGAGGCATTTATTTTTTCATCGCCAGGACTACGGGGTGAAAAACTCATTCCCCTCTTCATGCCCGGAAAAGAGGCTGAAAAATTGTCGGGGCAGGGGATGGAGATGGCGACTACATCCCCCCGGCCCCATGATCCGGGGGGGACTGAAAGGAGGAGGAGGAGGACATTGGGGCGAACATTGTTGGTGAAAAGAGTGGATTTTTTACCCCGGGGACAAGAGAGGAGGAGCAGGAGATTGGGGAGGGAGATGGAGATGAGGAAAAGACAGTGACCCCCCTAGCACGTGGCATATCAGTGGAAATGGAGACCGGGGGCCCTCGGGGGTCACTTGTGCAGATGGCCCGCCGCATGCTTTTGCCCGGTTGACAGCCGAATAGTCAGCATCCGGCAGGCGATGATTTGGCTCTCCACCCATTTTGGGCCCCCCTACCCCTCCAAAATGGGGGCCTTTTTTCCCCAGCTACTGAGAGGGGGGGAAAACTAAAAAACTTGGGAAATCCTCCGTATCAGTTTGGCCCCTGCCTATGTGCAGCTCGCCCCCCTCTGCAGGTTGACCGGGGGGGGTTTTTTCAGCGCCAGTAATATGCCGCGGCTTCTGGGGAAAATGGGGGGGGAGGAGCAGTACCACTCCCTCCGCAGCAACCTAAGTTTTTGGGAAACATGATAGAGCTTCCCTTTACCCCCCTAGTGAGGAGGGGAGTCGCCGCGCAGCAGGACCTGGGGCAGACCCTGAAACCCAAAAGGTGGGGGGGCCTACTTGGACAGCACTCGCCCCCCCTTAGAAATCCATGGGCAAACCCGGGGAGCCCAAAAGGTGTGTGGGCCCCAACTTGCGGTTTGCAGTGGAGAAGTGTCCCGCCCCGGCCCGTAGTGTGGGTAGAGCGGGGTTTAGTGCGGTGGGGGGCCCTCGTTACCAAGGGGAACCCGTTGTCCATGGGAAATGTGGGAAAACCCCGACCTTTGTCAAATGAAACAGGGTGGATCGGCCAGGGTTCCACACCCAACCCCCAGGGTAGATACATCAGCCATGAGCCTCCCCAAATGTGAGAAATGAGCTGGGGTTTAAAATACCCCCCAGCCACTTTTGATGCCGCCCCCCCGCCTATGCAACCCCTGCTGACATTTCTCCCTGCCCCCAACCCCTTTACAGGGGCTGATTGCTACCCCCCTCCCCACTCTGTCATTGTGCACTTTTATGACCCCCAGCTGTGTTGCTGGGGCCGTGACATCCCCCTGTGTCTTGTGCCCTCTCTGACCCCATGTGTTTTCCTGCCGCGTCACCTCCACTCTCTTCTTTTGCCACTTTGGTAACTCCATTTTTTCCACCCTCCAGAATTATTGTGCCATGTCTGGAAACCCCATTCTGTGCCCTTTCCTCCCACTGTGTCATTGTGCCCTCGTGGCCACTCCGTTTTTCCACCTCCAATGTCATTGTGCCCCTTCTTTCTCTGTGCGTGGTGCCGCCCTCACCCCCACTCTTGTCTTGTTCCATCTGTGGCCCACTCCATTTTTGCCACCCCAGAAGTCATTGTGCCACTGTCTGACCCCATGCTGTGTGCTTTTTATGCCGTCAATCCACACCTGTCACGAGTTGACCCAGCCCCCAGCTTGTTTTTTTTCCCGCTGTCGCTGCCATGCTTTATCAGGCTACATTCCCCCCCTTTAGTTTTTTTGGGCATTTTTCCCTTTTAATCCCAGGTAATTTTTTTATGAAGCGTTCTAAGAGGGGGTGGGAGTCATGTGCGGATACTAAAAAAACAACATTGTATAAAACCAAACCCAACTCCCCCTGCTTTTAAGCATGGGACCACGTTCTACAGCACCTGCGGCTTGTGCACCTGGAAATAGTGTTTTTTAATGATTCGCCCCAAGTAATTCGACCGAAGTTTTTTTGTCGGGGAAATTCGGTGAAGTGACAACCGAATTTTTAGAAAATTCGCCCATCTCTACTCATCAGTGTTAAACCTCAAGGCTGTCTTGTTACACAATGGTATTTTTCATCCTTCAATATCTGTTGGCTATGTTGCACACATGAATGAAACATACGAAAACATGGAATTGTTGCTGAAACACAACAAGTAAAAGAACTACAACTAGAACATCTGTAGAGATTTAAAAGTAGTGGACTGCTGCTTTGGGTTGCAGCTCGGATGTACCCAAATACTGTTGTTTCATTTGTAAATGGGACAAGCTGTGCTAAGCAGTAAATTACAGTAGAAGGAAGAGGCCAATCCATAACCAGTCGACTCCCAGGCAGACAAATGTCGCACATAATGCACTTGTGGAGCCAGCAATGATATTTCTGCCTCCACTTCATATAAAACTTGGGCTGATGAAAAAAATTTTGAAAGCAATGAACAAGGGAAACAGAAGGTTTTTGTTGGGAGACAAATATTCCCAAGAATAACCGATGCCGAGATCAAGGAAGGTATTTTTGTTGGTCCACAAATAAAACACAATGACAAGCACTTCAAAGAGCTGCTGGTGAGGCCTGAGAAAATTACTTGGAAATCATTCAAGGATTTTTGCGAGAATTTACTTGGCAACTATTGAGCACCAAAACAAATTAAATTTGGGTTTTTGAAACCTCTTGAATTTTTACAAAGTGGTGAAGGCAACATGTATTGAAAATTCATTTTCTGCTTCACTTTTGGGAGTTTTCCCTTGAATTTTTGGTGTAGTCAGTGGTGAATGGTTTCACAAAGATATTTCCATTATGGAAAAGAGTAATCAAGGTTACTGGAATCCATCAATGCTAGCTGACTATTGATGGACACGGGATACGGGATGCACCAGGTGTTGAGTACAAAGGAAAAACAGCAGCAAAACACATTTGTTTCAGTGGAACTAATGCTGTAGGTAACATTTAAATGCTTTATAATCAGTAAAGACTATCATAAATTAATGTTTCCGCTTAATTCGAATGGGTTTATCATAATCGCCTCAAATTTTCAAGGAAGCAAAACTTGCGAAAAAAAATCGTTGTCCAGTATAATTATCATCCCACCATTATAGGTAGGATGATATAGGTAGTTTAGCCCAAAAATGAACCTTTTAAAAAAAAACTTGGTACTAGTTCAGACAATATTCCTTGAGATTGGCCCACAGGCCTATACCAGTATACAATAGTGACTTTCTAAAATTATCTTTTCTCTCTTTCTCAGGATGAAGATGATGTTGATGCGGGCACAATGGTTCAGACCCGAAATAAAGACATGAACACAATGCAGGATTTCAGCACCATGAGTGAAGGAGCTGATGGCACAATGGTGGAAAATGAACCCTTAGAAACACAGATTGGCACCATGCTAATAAACGGGGAGGATGAAGAGGAGGAGGCAGAGTCTGGTACCATGAAACGTATGTTTTCAGTTCAAGAAATGGTTTTGCTTGGAAACATTTCATATATATGGTATAGAGATAACTAGCCACAAAGGCACATTAGAAAGAAGCGTGGTTGCGACCTGACGCTTAGTATTAAGGCATCTCAAAGATGTCCTAAACTATAGACTGTGTTCATGCCATTGAATAGACCGTTCTTGGCTTGTGAATGATCAAAAGGCCCTAGAAATGTTCATTGGCAAATTGTTTTTTGGCAACACACCTGTCTACAAAATGAATGTGGGCTAAAAAAAAAGTACATCACGTGTTCCGTAAATAATATAAAAGTAAAAAAATCATTTTTAGCAAATATCTTTAAACTACAACTAAAACACAGGTGATAAAATTAATATTGCACATAGTAAGAGCTATATAGAAAATATGTATATAGAAATATCCTAAAGTGCCTAATAAAGAGCATTGAAGCATAACATAAACCCACATAAGGTGCTCAGAACTGCCTAGATAGACATAAATAATGAAATCCTATGGATAAAGAAAATATTAAGGCAAAAAAGGATTCAGACTATAACATGTATACCTCAATGCACATATCTTTCAATGCTTCGTGGGATAGTAGATAAAGCATTGTGCAAAATGTGCATTGGTATGTACGTGTTATGGCCTGTATACCTTGTTGAATGAAAAAAAAAATATATATATATTATAAAATATAATTATATATATTATAAAATATAATATAAAATATATATATATATACAGCTCTGGAAAAAACCTGCAAAATTTTCAGTTTTTTCGATTTTTCTCTTCAATGGTAAATTTTTGGAGAAAAATTTTACATTGTTTTTTTTATTATATAAACTACTGACAACACGTCTCTGAAATTCAAAGCAAAAAAATTTGGGATTTATTTGCAGTAAATGAGTAGATTTTCAAAATAAAAAAAAGAAGCAGCAGAGCTGTCAGACCTCAATTTAAAGTAAAAGAAAACAAGTTCATATTTATTTAGAAACAAAAAACTAATGTTTTAAGTCAGGAAGAGTCGAGAAATCAATTTTTGGGTGCAATAACGGATTTTTTCTTCAAATTCCTTTTGGCCTTTCCAGCATTGTTTTGCCATCACTTGCCTATTGAAAGGTTGTAAAGCCCACAGCAGTGTTTTTTTACTTTCCTTCTTAAAAAAATTTTGGTTCAGGTAATCACCTAATAAAGACATTAAGAGAAGAGGTGTACAGTACTTGGTTGGAAAATTCAAGGGACACTGGAAGGAAAAAAGTCGACAGTAAGATGCTGAATTTTAAAAAATTTGGCAGTGGTTTTTAAATTTTTTCCAGGCTGTTATATTTATAATATATTTGTTTTTTTAATATTTTATATTTTTGGGTTTTTATATATATATAATATTTTATATTTTGTTTTATATATTTTAATATATATATTATATATATATATTTTTATTATATATATACCCCAACGTTTATTGGCAATGGGGTTTAACTTTTTTGGGGATTTTGCCTTCAGAGGGGCCCAATTTTCAAAACTTTTTTTCTATTGTGTTTTTTCTTGTAAATTGTATTTTATCATTTATGTTATAATTATATTTTAATGTGATTTAATAGAAATTCTATCTTTTTACTTTTCTATCGTCTAAGTGTTTTTGTAGATGTATATAAATTGTTTATTGGGTGAAAGTGTTTTTGATAGATGCTTGAACATGATTGGGTTTGTTTGAAAATTTGATAGAATTTATTGTTTAGAGTTCTGCTAATTTGTATGTTCGGTGGATATAATTTAATGTGCATTTTACTAGCCAAATCTACTCGCTTTTGTAATTTATCCACCACAAAGCATTGAGGAATATGTATAAACATGTAGAGGTTGAAATCATATTATCAACGGAAACCCTCCAGCCCCCCCTCCATTGTAGTGCCAAAGAAACTTCTGACAAAATGCTTGTTTCCTTCAAAAAGTCAAAATCTATAAACTGAATTTTGTATATATTAAAACTGTAATTCGCCAGTTTGCCTTAAGGGGCAAATAAGGCAGACAGCCCCAAAAAAGTGCCAGGGTGTTTCCCCCAAAATTAATGAAACTTTTCAGCTGCCCCTACAAAACTTCGTTGAAGGGGGAAGGGGTTTCCAATACAAGGCTTCTCTCTTAATAGACTTTTATGCCAATTTTCAATGAAAAGAGGAGTCATTATATTGCTGGCTCTTCACTGATACCAATGGGATTAATGAATTTGCAAGTCCGCTCATGTATAGGTTCCTATCATGCCTACCAGGGCCGGGACGACGGGTAGGCAGAGGTAGGCGGTCGCCTAGGGCACCTACCTCTGCCTGTCTCTAAGGGGCGAAAGCAGGGGTCCCGAACCTGCCCGGGGTCCAGGGCCCCTGCCGTGGGGGTGGGCGTGGCGGTTCGTATGTCCTCCGCTGGACGCAATACAGCGGGGGCTTCTGCGGGCAGAGAGGAGCGCTCCCTGCTCCCCAGACAAAGTCATAGCGCTGAGGACCCGCCCGGCCCCCTGCTGCTCAGCTGGGGAGCGTCGCGATGAAGTAAAGTCATCGCGACGTGCCTCTCCCCGACGCACAGCCCCTATAGGCGTGCGCCCGAGGAGCTGCCGGAGGGGTCCCGGGGCGGAGGCGTGGGCCTGAAGAGGAGGTGCGGCCGGGAAGCAGGTAGGTGAGTATAATTTTATTTTTTTTGCCTTGTGCCCCTTATCTATTTTTGCCTGCCTGGGGGCCCCCCCATATCTTATATACTGCCTGTGGCCCCCTTTTTACTACTATATATCCTTGTGCCCCCAATCTAAATATTTGCCTGTGTGCCCCCCATTCTTTATATTACTGCCCGTGGCCCCCTATACTTATTCTGCCTGTGTGCCCCCTTATCTATATTTTCTGCCTGTGTGCCCCTAAACTATATTTTTTCTGCCTGTGTGCCCCTATATACCTCTACATATATACTGCCTGTGTGCCCCTATATCTACATTTATACTGCCTGTGTGTCCCCTATATCTATATCTACTGCCTGTGTGCCCACTATATCTATATCTAATGCCTGTGTGCCCCCTATATCTATATATATAATAGTTGCTATATATTATTATTATATATATACTGCCTGTGTGCCCCCTATATCTATATATATATTATTAATATATTTATATATATATATTATACTTATATATAATATATACTGCCTGTGTGCCCCCTATATCTATATATACTGCCAGTGTGCCCCCTATATCTACATATATACTGCCTGTGTGCCCTCTATATCTATATATACCACCTGTGTGCCCCCTATATCTATATATACTGGGTGTGTACACCCCCTATATCTATATATACTGCCTGTGTGCTCCCTATATCTATATATACTGCCTGTGTGCCCCCTATATTTATATATGCCTGCCTGTATGCCCCCTATATCTATATATACTGCCTGTGTGCCCCCTATATCTATATATGCCCTGTGTGCCCCTTATCATTAATGCCTGCCTGGTGTGTCCCTTATATCAATTATATGCCTGCCTGTGTGCCCCTATATCTACTATATGCCTGCCTGTGTGCCCCTATATATCTAGATATATTGCCTGGTGCCCCCTATATCTAATATACATGCCTAGTGTGCCCCTAAATTTACCTGCCTGTGTGCCCTGTATTTTATGACCTGCCTGAGTGCCCTATATAACCTCCTGTGTCGCCCTATATACCTGCCTGGAGAGTGCCATATATACTGCATGAAGTGCGCACTATTTATACCTGCCTGAGTGACCCTATATACCTGCCTGAAAGTGCCCCTATATCTATATACCTGCCTGAAAGTGCCCCTATATCTATATACCTGCCTGAAGTCCCCCTTTTATTTTATACCCCTCCTGAGTGACCCTATATTTAATCCTGCCTGAGTGACCCTATATTTATATATTGCTTTCTAAGGGAAAAATATCATATACCTGCTTGACTGAGAGGGAATTTTAAAATTTTGATAACTGTGGGCCCTATTTATACCCCTCCTAATTGAGGGGAATATATACCTGTCTAAAGGGGGCTTATGTACCTAAAGAAAGGGAGTTGCCGGAAATGTGAGGATTCTAAGATATTTGTGTCCAAATCTGCAGGGACGAGTATTGGCCGGGAGAACTCAGCATAAAGGTGAGGACCGGATGGCGAAGAAAAGGGAAAGTGAACGAAGCTGATCAGAAAAGACGTCTCCGGTGACTCACTAAATGTAACTGCAGTGTAATCACTTATATTTCTGCTGAGCCTACATACAAATAGTATCCACCACTATATGGTCCCTGTATGGCGGTGGTATATGTCTTCAGAGCCTGTGTACAACTGATGGTCACATGTGGGGGTCGCGTTTGGTCAGGGTCTGGCAGGATTATTTGATCCTTAAGTAGTAATAGTTTTGGGTCTTGGTTTTGTAGGAGTGTTTTTTAGTAACAATCATTCGTCTGGTAGATTTGCTCCATGTATAGATGGATTATTTAGTGACTGTTATTTAGGGGTATCACACTGTCATATGTAGGTGAGCACTTTTGAAAAAGCAGATTTGTCATCACTGATTTTCATTGTGCAGCGACTGCTGAGGAGATGGACGGGATCTATGTGGAATATGCAGAAAATTAGTGACAGGAACAGAAGTTTTTTTCTATGTAACAATACATCCGCAGTGGCGTGAAAAATTTCGTTAGGACCCTAGCAACGCCCCTGGGCGCAGGTATGACTGGTAAGAAGTTACTAAGTGGGAGAGAGTAACTGGTGCAGGGGACGGACTGGTGCAGGGGGGAAAGAGTAACTGGTGCAGGGGGGAGAGTGTTGCGGGGGAGCGAGAGGGCCTGGCGCAGGGCGAGAGGAATTAGGGGGGTGCAATTTTTTTGGGAGTGAGGGGGGTGGGGCGCCATTGGCTGTACTTGCCTAGGGCACCAAAATGCCTTGTCCCGGCCCTGATGCCTACTGATCTCCAGAGCCCTCATTAGGGGAGTACCCTTGCAACGATTATTTGGGCTCGCACCCCCAGTCTCTCATGATGCAGCTATTATTTTGGTACGAGGTGGTACACCATAATGCTCATTATCAGTAGAAGGTAATGTACAGGGCACCAAAGGCAGTTATATTGATCCCGGTGGCACTTCTTTAGTAAAAACAGAGGTTGTGACCCAATTGTTTTTCTAGATTCTCGACCCCATACTTACATACCTGATGTGACTTCTTAATAAAATGGACTCATATTTTACCTACTGTACAAAACTGTGTGCAGGTAATTTACCATTAGAAATGTTTGTGATGAGTTCACTTATAGTCTGTTTTGTCTTTTGACATTGTATTGATTGGTTATATTTTCGGGGTTTGTCCTTCTGCTTAGACTTTTTGGGTTATGCTGTTCAGTGCTACGTAATTGTATCCCACTGCAATCTTTAATTTGTTCCTTGCAGGATCGCCAATACTTGAGTCTGAAAGAATATACTCCCATAGGAAGAAAAGCTTTTACCGTATCTCACATAGGAACCTGTTAGTCATAACCTTTACTGTTTAGTCAAGGTCATATCAAATCAGACATGTTCACCAACTTGCAGGAAAACATCACCAAGCTTGTAGGAGGTGCTCTGCACACACATAAGATATCATGGATACAAAATTGATCATCTCATAGCAGTGGAAGAGGCTGGATTACAAATAAGGCATGTACACTGTGTAGGGCGAAATATAATACAGTACTATTGATACTGAACACATTTATCATCCGTATACAAGCTTATTTGGAATCATACAGCTACTGATGTACTTTTATTTGGATTCTAGAAAATGGAGATTGCATAATATTTTATTATGCAATATTTCATTATACCTTTTTACTTAATTCTTATTGACTTGACAAATGGGTTTGTCAAGTTATTATATTTAGTAGTTTAGGAGCCTCACACCATGCAGCTTCTATGTGTTTTTGTAAATATAAAATGATGGAAATAAGGCATAAAATATCATCTTTACCATTTGATATTGTGAAGAAAAAAATTGAGTCAGCTCACCAACTTAGTATCCAACTAAACTTATGGCAACTGGCCGTTGCCCAGAAAAGTTGGAAGTGTGACCAACTTGCATCACGATCTTCATACAAAACCTAGAGTCCAGCATCCACTTCCAGCCCAAGGGTAGATAAAAGGTGGTCTTTAGTACAAGATTCTTATTAAAAGCACATAGCTTGATACATGAAAATTGTTATGCACTAATGCGTTTGGAGAAAACTCCTTAATCCTTAGCATTTGACATTACAGAAAGTAACCAGCCTGTCCAGCTTGCCAAACCATCATTCCTTGAGTACTTCGAAAAGAATGAGATTCAGTTTGGTGGATCAGATAAAAAGACCCCAGAAAACTCTTCAGATTCCTCGGAATTCAAGATACCGCTAAATGGGGACTACAGTTTTGTAAGTACTGTAACATTAGTTTGGAGAATAGTTATGTGGGATATTTATTGACTTACAAGTATGCACAGCCTTAATTTTGTAGCTGAACATTGCAATAAGCTAAGAAAAATACACTGCGATACAAGACACAGGTCAAAAGTGGCGCCGTTTCAAGAAAAAAAGACACTTTCTACTTATGAAACCTCAATTCCAAAAATGTTGGGGCATTGTGTAAAATGTAAAGAAAACAAGAATGCATTGATTTATAGCTACATTTTATTCATAACATAACGCTTATTAGAAGTTGAAAGTCACATAGTTTGTAAGGCCGAAAAAAGACAGACGTCCATCCAGTTCAGCCTATTGTGCTAAAGTGTGGATCCAGAGGAAGGTAAAAACTCCCATGAGGTAGAAGCCAATTGTCCTCATTTTAAGGAAAGAAAATTCCTTTCTCTAATCTGGAAGTCACAATAAATGCCTGGATCAATGACCCTTCTCCAGAATCCTCGTCACTATAACTTGTTATATTATTACACTCTAGAAATGTATCCAGACCTTTTTTGAACTCTGTTAGTGAATTCACTTTGATAAGTTTCTCTGGCAGAGAGTTCCATAGTCTCACTGCTCTTTCAGTAAAGAATCCCTTTCTATGTTTCTGTAGAAGTGTTTTTTCCTCAAGACTCCCCCTTGTTCTAAATACAGTCCTGGGTATAAATAGATCTTGAGAGAGATCTCTATATTGACCTTTGATATATTTATACATATTTATTATGTCCCTTCGAAGCCGTCTTTTCTCTAAACTAAATAATCCTAATCTTGCTAATCTTTCTGGGTATTGTAGTCCACCCAGTCCTTTAATTATTTTTTTTTGCCGCCTTTGTACCTGTTCAAGCTCTATAATGTCTTTTCTGTCAACTGGTGCCTAAAACTGTACACAATATTCCATGTGTGGTCTAACCAGTGACTTGTATAATGATCTCATCATGTGCATCTATGCTCCTTTTAATACACCCTATGATCCTATTTGCCTTGGCAGCAGCTGCTGTCTGACACTGGCTGCTACAATTAAGTTTACTGTCCACCAGGATTCACAAGTCCTTCTCCAGTCACTTTTACCCAGCGTTTTTTCCATTTATCATGTAATCATGGAATGGATTTTTCCTCCCCATGTGCATAACCTTGCATTTATCTGTGTTAAACATCATCTGCCACTTCTCTGCCCAGGCTTCCAGCTTATCCAGATCTCTTTGTAATAAAACATTATCCTCTATTGTGTTGACTACTTTACAGAACCTAGTATCATATGAAAAGATTGATATTCTACTGTACAATCCTTGTGTAAGGTCATAACTGAATATATTAAAGAGAATAAAGCACAGTACTGATCCCTGTGGTACCCCACTAGTAACAGGGATCCAGTCCAAATATTTACCATTAATCACCACCCTTTGTTTTCTATCACTGAGCCAGTTACTTACCAACTTGCAAACATTGTTCACCAGTCCAAGCATTCTCATTTTACTTACCAACCTTTTAGGTGGCACAAATACTTTAGAAAAATCTAGATATACGACATCTAGTGCCTCACCCCGATCAAGTCTAGAACTAACCTCCTCACAGAAGCTTAGGAGAAAACAGAAACTTTTTTTAAAAAGTAACTCATTTAGAAGTTGATGACAGCAACACATCTCACAAAAGCTGGAGAAGGGTGAAATAAAGTAAGTGGTCGGTTTTCAAGTAAGTCACATGACTGTATGAAAAGAGCATATTAGAGAGGCAGAGTCTCTCAGAAGCAAAGATGGCCAGAGATTCAGCAATATGTGAAAAACTGCAGCTCAAAATTGTGCAGCAGTGTCAGAAAAATGTTCCTTAGCGTAAAATTGCACAGACTTTACATATCCTGCCATCTTACTTTCAACTTCTAATACGTTTTTCTTTCTGGTGTGAATATAATATGGTTATAGGAGATTTCCAGATTATTTCATTTTTTGGTTTCTTTACCTTTTACATAGTGTCCCAACTTTTTTTGAAATGGGTTTGTACAACCCCTTTAAGTGGAATACTGCATTAAGGAAGTATACAGTTTGTTGCCGTTTACACCCATTTATTATAATGTTTGCATCTAACAACCAAAGTTCCTGGAAACATCCATTTTTAGAGATAGATGAGAACATGATTATTTATTTTTCTTATCTAGACACCTGACACATCTAATGCTGCAGACCATTACTCTGTGCAGAGGCTCTCATGCAGTAATCAGATACGGCACATTTAACACTCAGGATCAATACAGTTTAGAGGCTTTATTCTGAACTTCAGTAAAACACACCACCATTGTGATATTTTTTTTCTCTCATCTTTAAATCAATCAAGTTTATTTTAAACATAATGCATGTATGGATTTTTACCAAGGTCAGGGAAGAGGTGCAACAATAAGAGATAACAGAAACTGCCTGGTCCACACTTAAAGGGCATCATCACCACCTGATAACGGATATGGCAGCCATAGAAGTTTTCTAAAAAGAGACTATATCTATCTACTATCTATCTATCTATCTATTTATCTATCTTATATATATATATATATATATATATATATATATATATATATATATATATATATATATATATATATAGTTGAAACCAGAAATTTACTTACACCATATAAAAAGACACCCCCGCATGTTTTTCTCACTATCTGCCAAGAAATGAGAATAAACATTACCAATTTTAGGTCAATTAGGTTCCCCAAAATTATTTATATTTGCCAAATGCCAGAATAATGAGAGAGAGAGAGAATTTTTAAGGCATTTTTATTATTTTCTGCAAAGTCAGAAGTTGACATTCACTAGAATTACTATGCCTTTAAACAATTTGGGACAGCCCATATGATGATGTAATGTCTTTGGAAGCTTCTGATGCATTAATTGGCAACAATAAGTTAATTAGAGACACAGCTGTGGATGTGTATTTTATTGAACACCATAAACACACTGCTTCTGTGTGTAACATTATGGGAAAAGCTAAAGAAATCAGCCAATATATCAGGAAGAGAATTGTGCACTTGCACAAGACTGGATCATCCTTGGGTGCATTTTCCAGATACCTGCAGGTTCCTTGTTCATATGTACAAACAATTATATGCAAGTACAAACAAGATGGGAATGTCCAGTCATCATACCGCTCAGGAAGGAGACGGGTTCTGTGTCTGAGAGATGAACGTGCTTTGGTCCGACATCTGCATATCAACCCAAGAACAAAAGCAAAAGACCTTGTGAAGATGCTGGCGGAAGCTGGTAAGGTTGTGTCATTATCGACAGTGAAATGAGTACTGTGTCAACATGGGCTGAAAGGCCACGCTGCCAGGAAGAAGCCATTACTCCAAAAGAAACATATACAAGCCAGAATAATGTTAGCAAATGCACACAGGAACAAAGACCTACATTTTTGGAGACATATCCTATTGTCTGAGAACATTAAAATTTAACTGTTTGGCCATTATGACCATTGTTACGTTTGGAGGAAAAAATGAGACGCTTGGAAGCCTAAGAACACCATCCCAACTGTGAAACATGGGGGCTGCAGCATCATGTTGTGGGGTTGTTTTGCTGCAGGAGGGACTGGTACACTTCACAAAATAGATGACATGATGAGGAAAGATGATTATATGGCAATACTGAAGCAACATCTCAAGACATCAGCCAGGAAGTTAAAGCTGAAATGGGTCTTCCAAATGGACAATGACCCGAAGCTACTGCCAAACTGGTTACAAAGTGGCTTAAGGATAACTAAGTCAATGTTCTGGAGTGGCCATCACAAAGCCCTGATCTCAATCCTAGTGAAAATTTATAGACAAAGCTGAAAAGGCAGATGTGAGCAAGGTGACCTTGAAACATGGCTCAGTTACACCAGTTCTATGGGGAGGAATGTGCCAAAACATTTGACCCAAGTCAAACAGTTTAAGGGCAATGCTACCAAATACTAATGAAATGTATGTAAACTTTGGACTTTGCAGAAAGTAATAAAAATGCCTTAAACAATTCTCTCTCTCATTATTCTGTCATTTGGCAAATATAAACAATTTTTTAGAAATCAAAATTGACCTAAAACGGGTAAGGTTTATTCTGATTTCATGTCAGATAGTGAGAAAAACATGCAGATGTGTCTTTTTATATAGTGTATGTAAACTTCTGGTTTCAACTGTGTATGTGTATCTATATATATATATATATATATATATTGTAGTTATATATATATTATATATATATTATATATATATATATATATATATATAGTGGTCCAATTGTGCCCAGTTTGCCACTTTCCCTCCACGGTGTCATATGATTTCGTTAGTGTTACAAGGTCTCAGGTATGAATGGGGAGCAGGTGTGTTAAATTTGGTGTTATTGGAGGAGATTCTCTAGAATTGTTATTTCACAGGGAACACAAGCATTTACTAAAACAGACATGTCAGGAGAGGTCACAGGTTCTCTTTAACTGTGAAGCAAATGGAAATGAAAGTACTGAATAGGTATGGGCCCCACTTCCCTTCTGGGAAATCGCGGCACAGAGGAAGACACCTATAAGAAATTTATGACATAATCTGTTTGCCACAAATGTCTCAGTTGGGAATGTGCTTTTAAGTGGGACTGAGCTGCAATGTCAACCGGTTCAACAAGTCGTAGTACCAAATATGTGGCTGTGCCTGGTACTACAACTTGGCTCCATTCAAGTGAATAGGGCTGAACTGCAATGCCAAGCACCAATGCTCATAATAAAAATCCATGGGCCCACAGCGTTCTCAGGCCACTTCATTCTGCTGATCACATATTGATGGCCTGTCTACCAGGATACGTGGAAAATATAACATATGGTGCATATAATGACTGCAGGTCATGAGCATATATTTTCAATACATTGCTTGTCCTGCCAAAGTCTAACCTTTGATTATAACACATGGAAGATGTTTAGGTCATTGTTTCTGTCCTTGTTTCTTGAAGCTGCAAAATTGGAGCGTGGCCGAACTGCAGATGAGACTGAACTCACTGGATCCATTAATGGAGAGTGAAATTGAAGAAATTCATCAGAAGTATCAGGCCAAACGACAGCCCATCCTAGATGCCATAGAGTCCAAGAAACGCAGGCAGCAAAATGCCTAAAACTCTCTACACCATGGCTGGACTTTGATCTATTTTTTATAGAACCATTTTTGTAATATTTTTTTTTTATCCTAATAGTTTATACTTTACCAAAACTTATTAAAAACATAAGGATGTACATATAGAGATAGCCTGGTAATGTGAGATGTGTCTGGGTTTTCAGATTTTATGTGAATAAAGTATCTGCAGCTTTTTAGTTTGCTGTGTATTTTTGTTCACTTGCTGTCAATGAATGGAAGCAACAAAGGTGAATGGTTTGGTAAGTGTATCAGATCTCTGTTTTGTCAGTTACAGATAGATATGTGCACAAGTTTAATTTCTAGTCAATTCCATGTGTGCAAGGATAATGACTATTTGATTTCCTTATAGCAAATTAAGTTTATTCAGTCTTTCGCGAGTACTCAACTGGTGCCAAAACAGAAAACGTACAACCATTACTTCTGGAGTCTGATGTAGTTACATAGTTTGTAAGGCCGGAAAAAGACAGACGTCCATCCAGTTCAATCTATAGTTCTAGAGTGTTGATCCAGATGAATCAACATGAGGTAGAATACAATTGTCCTCATTTTAGGGAAAAACATCCTTCCCGACTCTAATGTGGCAATCAGAATAAATCCTTGGTTTCCCTGTTCTCACAGTAAAGAATCACTTTATATGTTTATGTAGGAACTTTCTTTCCTCAAGACCTAGAGGACGACCCCTTGTTCTGGATACAATCCCGGGTATACATAAATCTTGGGAGAGCTCTCTATAGTTTTTACGTCCGCAAATACATCACCAACTCAGCCTAAAATAATGAACAGTTAGCGTAGAATTGATACGTATTTACGTCCGTAAATACGTCCGGATTTCCCATTGGTATCAATTCTACGCTAACTGTTCATTATTTTAGGCTGAGTTGGTGATGTATTTGCGGACGTAAAAACATCCGTAAATACGACCAGAACTAAGCCCTGGGAATACAGAAATCCCAGCAAGACCTGTACTGTGCTGGCTCTTGCTGTAGATACTAAATAGAATAAAAGGTGAAAGAAGAAAAAATACATCTTAATTTTTTATTAAAACAAAGGACAAAAATTAAAATCAGTACAACATCAGCATTGGCTTATTTAATGTAAAATTAGTTTAATTCTCTCCCTTTTTTAAGACCTTTTATAGCTGACATTTCTTTCTTTGGAGATCATATATATATATATATATAATATATATATATATATATATATATATATGTATATTTGCTTTCATTTTAAATGATCAACTTTTTCTATACATTGAAAATGATTTTATAGAACTTTAAGATTTATCTTCATTCATTAATTTTATAGACAACTTTTTTTTATTATTGTACTGTTGTAACTGTGCACATTTTGCCCCATTACAGTAAGTTTTAGCTTCACTGCGCCTCTTCCGACTCAGGTAGACCACTTTGAACTAGGTCTGCCTGTCGGAGCTGTAATGCGCCTCACTTTGCCGACCGCCATTCATACATGCGTCGGTGATTTCGAATCTGGTGCGTCCCGCCCACAGCACGACCCTTCATGTTAGGCACATACGAAAGTGGAGAAGGTTGCACCTAACAGCGCATTCCTGTGTCCGATAGTGGAGTCAGCACGGTGAGGCACAAATCCCGATCATACATGTCGCTCTAAATAGGGCAGATATGGGAATATTACCACAAGCATCCAAGTGGTGTCAAATAAATGAGAAAAAATGAGCTGAAGACTTTCAGCTAAGCTGCTTAAAGGGGTTCTCCAGAACTATCATTTTATTTTTTATGGGGCTCACAACTTTATTATATTAAACTTTGTAATTTATACTTATTAAAAATTATTTACCTGTCCAAAGAGCCTTGTCTTCCCCTACTTCCTGCAAACCATAAGACCTTCATTTATAACATGGCCTCAATGAAAGTCTTAGCACTCAGTGGGTGTGCTTTGAAGCCAGGCTTAGCTCAGGAACACTCCCTGTAGTGAGGGTAACCTGAGCAGAGACCGATCTGACTGCATTTACTCTTTCCAGCCTGTAGTTTGCAAGTGAGTAGAAGTAATTACTTACAAGTGAGTATGAGTAATTACAGGGGAGGGGGAACTATTTATTTATCTTTGAGTAATGCTGGCAGAACTTAGTAATTGGAGCAGAGGATAACGGTTCAGAGCTGAGGTGTTGCCTACTGTTGTCATGAAAATGATGGCTGCAGCTCTGTACAGTTTACATAGTGGCTCATGAGTCCTAGCTACCATCATTATCATGACATTAAATAAAGAGCTGGGAGCGATTACATACTTCTGTCAGCACAATTTCTAAGGCCATGTTCACACGGCTTAAAATGGGCCGTATTTCGGTCCGTAATTACGCACCGGAGTGTGCGAATTACGGGCTGAAAACGGCCCAGTCGTTACGGTAATCCACAGTTCTCATAGAGAACTATGGATTACGTCTCCTCTCCCTGCTCGGCGAATACGCCAAGGGGGGAGATAATTGACATGTGAATTACCAGCGGCGTATACACGCTGCTGGTAATGCAAGTCAATGGGCCGGCGAGGTTTCGGCCCCCCGCTCCCTCCCCCGCTCCCGCCCCGCGCCACACGGCGGCATTGCGGGGCGTAATTACGTCCCGTAGTTAAGCCGTATGAACATAGCCTAACAGTGATCACTGTGGAGGAATATCCTAGATTGCAATGCAGTCTGGGACTTGTAGGAAAGAGATGCTGGAAACTACAGACAGTCCCACAAGCAGGAAGTTTCTCTGCCAAAAAGTGGATATTATGATAGATGAATAAGGAGGCAAAAGAAAAGAAACACATGAAGGTAGTGGAATATCTTTACGTTTCAATATAAATGATGTTTATAGTGTTCTATGAAATCTTTAAATTCTAAATAACACCTTTAACTGCTTAACTCTCTCCATAAAGAGAGCACCATAAAGGTGTAAGGAGACTTCTAGACCATGCAATACTTCCTGGGAAAATAGGATATGGAAATAAATTCTCATCTGAAAGAAAGAAATGTCTGTCTAGCTCCACTTAGTGGAGGTATTTTCCCGTTCATTTAACCCCTTAAGGACCCAGGACGTATGAGTACGTCCCAGGGTCCATAATGGGCTTTGCAGGGGGATCGCTTATCAACCTGTAGAATACAGATAACACATTGTATTGACCGAAGATTGAATGCTGTAAAAGCAAAACCTCCGCAAACATGGCAAAAATACGTTTTTTTTCACAATATGTCCCACTTGGAATTTTTTTTGCGGTTTCCCAGTATATTCTATAGTATAGTTAATACCACTATTAGAAAGTACATCTTGTCCTGCAAAAAAAAAAGCGGGTCCTTAAGGAGTATTTCCATCTCATTGATTAGATTTAAGCATATATGCATAGGTAAGGTCATAAACAAATGCATTTATTTTATTTTGTTTTAAAGTTAGAGTAGTACTTATCTCCTGCTTGTTTACAGATGTTTTCCTAGGTTGAGACCACTTCTCTTTGCTTTAACAGTGGTCGTGATGTCACCCCCTGCTGTGCCTTATCAGCAGGATAGGAGCTTACTAAGAGAAATTTTAGAGTTACTTTAGCCTTACTGATCAGAGGGACCTCAGTAGTTTTGTGCTGTGCTGTGCTGTCAGGGATATAGACTGATACACTTATCTTTGTATGTAAATGTACAGATAACAGTGTGAATGTAGAAAAATCACCATGTCTATCTTGGTAGCTTTCTCTAGTGATGATTTCAGACTGCTAGCTCACATTCACAGCCAGACACTCTGAATGAACAATGCCATTTTTTTCAAAATCCCTCCATCACCAATGTGCCTATAACAGGCACAGCTAGGACTAGGAGTCAGCAGAGCTGAAATGTCACTTAATGCTGTACACCTGCCCACGATCTGCACAGGAAGTAAGAGCCTGAAGCAGTAGGAGAAGCACAGGTTTTTTTGAGACCCTACAGCCAGATGGGAAAACCCATTTCAATTCAATTAATTAATTAAAGAGCCTTGAAACATAACTCAGGATTATCTACCAAGCCAGAAATTCCCACATCTTTTTCAGCTACAGGCCATAAATCAGACCTGCACAACTCAGCAAGATGTGAGGGCTTTACCACCTGGGAATGCCCCCAAACTGGTAGTACTACCCTTTTTTGGGCAGGGTTTAAAAAACCGCTCTTCCCTGTGAGCAGTTGCAGGTCACCCGAAATCTTTTGGCGGGTCATATATTGTTTAGTCCTGCCTTGAATAATAGCTTAGTGGTGGAACAGCCTTCTAGATGGTTTTTTACAAAGGCTGAAGGTTACTCCAGAGCAGAATTCTGACAGTTGTTACGCAGACTCCATACTACAATGTAGGTTTTTAATAACACACACGAGTCAATTGTCTTGAGGGTCATTTTTTATTTCATGTCTGGCAATTTGAAAATAAAAGACCCATGTTTTAAAGAAAAGATCATTTTTGCATTGTGGTAGTACAGTAGCTTTTTGGAGTGTTCTTGGCCTGTGGAGAGGCACTTGCAGGGTAAACGTCATGATCTTGGTTATCACATACGTACACATGCATAGTCACAAAAATAAATATAGTTCCCGCTTATTATCTCTTGAAGCTCAGTAAAATTCTCTGATTCTCTTTCACCATCTACCCTCGGTTCTCTGCCGGGTTTTCTGTCACTGTTTCTCACGGCATTCTCCAGAGCTTTCTGTCTTCGGTAGAAGTGTGAAAACTTGTTAAATATGATGGTTATTGGTAATGCCACGACTAATATGCCACCCAAGATACAGCCAGAAGCAGCTAGTTTCCCAGCTACGGTGGCAGGCACGACATCGCCATAGCCAACTGTGGTCATGCTAACAGTCCCCCACCACCAACAAGAAGGAATTGTATCAAACCCAGTGTCTTCATCCTTCTCTGACGTATATGCCATTCCAGAAAAGACAGAGACACCAACAGCAAGATAAAGGAGTAGGATGCCCACTTCTCTGTAGCTATGCTAAAAGAAGAACATAACACAAATGTACAATATGGACAGATGATCATGAAATACAAGGCAGAAGTTTTGCGCTCTGAATTAACCACTGTTTAAAGTTGTACATTGGCAACATTAACGACTTACAACCTAGCAGTACCACTGGGACTTTTCCATAAGGGAACTAATTAATTGATGATCAATTAGAACCCAATTGGGTATTCTGAAGATCATAGTAGCTCTTGGAGGAAACTGGTTCGCCTAGTGGAGAGAACCAGAATGGCAGAGGGAGACTTATGGGTCATGCAATGCTCCCTGGGAAAATGAGATATGTAAATAAGCTCTCCTTCAGAAGAAAGAAAGCTGTCTCTCTAGCGCCACCTGTTGGGGAGAAAACATACAACATAACACTTTGACTTCTCTTCCAGATATACTTGGCATATTCCTTTACATGTCATGTGACCTCTTGGACAAGGGACTATCTAGTTCAGGGGAATGTTTTTGAGAAAGGTTTTAGATGTAAAACATTCATCTTTGAATCAGTTCAGTCTGGCATTCAACTTTTATATACTGAAGTTAAACGGCAATGTCAGTGATGTTACGTAAGTCATTGGTAAGATATTGGCAGCACTTTTTGTGTTGATAAAGTATATAGAATAGAAATCTCAACTCTGGCTAGTTGTGTCCCCCTACCTAAGGGCAGTGTGTATCTGTGCAGGGCTCAATCTCTCTACTGGTTATTCAGGACACCTCACCGCTACAAGAAATTGGATGGGGATAGGATGAAGATGCACTTCCCTATCCATATAGGGTGGGGAAATCTTTGTTGTCCTTTAGGGGTTCGGTGCATGTTTCTATGCTAAATGAAACTAATACATTAAAAGGGTAGTCCTATCTGGGGCAACAGGATCTCGTAGTTTTTTGCTGCAGTCATGGAGAACAGAGAGATGGCTGTCCATACGTGGCTCTCTCTATTCATTCTATGATAGTTCCGAGTACAGCCAGGCCACAGTGCTGCTATTCTCCAAGATGGGAATACCCCTTTAAGTGTACATTCTCAAGCAATATTACAGGGGGTACTTGCACCATCCTCATACTATGATATTAGTTGATACAGTACAGTATATGATCATTGCCTTGGTGGTACTTTGAAGTAATTTATTTAAAAAATGCCAAGGTTTTTTTGGGATTTTCAACCGTTTTTCGGAATTGAAAACCGACTGTCAACCATCCACATAGACTTTAATAGAAAATCTGTTCAGCATTCCACACTAAAAGGATTATCTGCCGGATGTTTTTTTACACCGCTTGGGTTCTGAAAAACTTAGAACATGCTCAATCTTCTGCCTGGTTTTTGTGCAAAAGATGTGCATTTCAGATGAGGGGGACGGCCAATCCGCAAATCGCAGACAGAACCGTCCCCCAAAACCATGCAAAAGATGACAAAATAACGTCCGGATACTTTAATCAGAATCCGACCAGATTTTGACACTTTCATGTGGACACACCCTTAGGGCGACATATGTATGGGGCTGCGGCAGAAGTCTGGCGTTTTTTCAGCCCAAAAAGTTGTGCAGCCCTGTACGCTATATTTTTAATCAGCGCCTGATATAGGGGGTGTTCTGAAAGCGTGTCGCACTGCATCTCTACAATTCTACACATTTATGACTTTTGAATGGCAAATCCAGGCTCATTACTGATGGAACAGGTAGAGCACTTTAAAAGTGGTTTAACTGAGCCAGGATTGTCGCTTTCTAGTTAGAAAGCGCTAAATCTATGATCCGCAGTAGAACAGGTTCATAGATTCAGGCACATTCTACGCTACTAATGCGCGCAAAAAAATGGTCCCTGGGCGCCAAAATACATAAGTGTTGCCCTTAGAGTATATATAGAACGATCGCCAATCAGCATTGTATTCCAACAATTGACATTTATCACCTATCCACAAGAGAGTTGACAAATATCTAATCACTGGAACAAGGGTCTCAATCTCCCTGTTTTTCACTGGCTGATCACAGTGAGGGGGATTTTGAATTGGTTGAGGCTGCATTTGGTTATATCCATCAGTTCTATAGCCTTTGAATGCAGGAATGGAGCTCAATAACTGCAAGATCTGTGACACTACAGTGGCAAGGAACTTGGGACCCTCATTCAGGACCAGCAGGACCCCCAGGAATCAGTCATTTGTCACCTATCCTGTGAATAAGTGATAATTGTCAATTGTGGGAATACCCCTTTAATAGATATAGTGTAAAAAATGCATTAATGTGAAAGTGACAGGTCCTTTACCGTCACCTGGTTAAACTAGGACTAAATGAATGGGAATGTATATCGGGACATTTTTGTGGTGGTAAAATGTCTGCACTTGCTTATTTGAAATGGTCTGTCTCCAAAAGCAAATTACCCACACTTCTTAACGTAAGTGTTGGCTAAGCTGAAAGCACCATAAAAGCTTTGCTTATCTTTATTTCATAAGTTTCGCTCAGAGCTGGATTGTTCATTGTGCATCTATAATAGGAAGCTCGTACTTCAAGTGGAAAGACTCGTCTCATCCTTTTTTTAGTACATATTATAAACATCATTTCTAATTAAAGGCTGCTTGCCCCCTTTACTACCAAGGTTCAACATTTTACTTCACCCGTTTGTTAAATATTTTACTTGCAACAGTTTGTGCTGACGCATATTACAGCGTTGCAGCCAATATCTAGCAAATGGCCAAAACGACCTTTTCAAATAATTATCCCAAAATTGATGAGATATGGTTAAAGGGGTTGTCTCACTACATCGATTCATCTTACCTCAGTCCTGTTTTCTTGGTTTAAGTTTGAATTCAGGGGCGGTTTTACTGGCTTCAACTAGGCTGTAGTGGAATCCAGGGCTGTAGCTATAGCAACCAGGGCTGGCAGCCTATCATGAGAGATTGAACAGGTCTGTAGCTATAGCGACCTGAGGAGCTTATGCAGCCCATACAAGAGAGGATATCTCAGAATAGGTTGGACACTGTTAACGGACACATATTACAAAGTGATTTGTTTTTGAAACATCTTTAACATAAAAAGCAATCCTTGTAGTGAGACAACCCTGTTAAGCATGGTAAAAGATCTACATGTTGCCCATAGAGATAATCAAATCCTTTTAATTTTTCTGAGTAGCCGGGGACACAAGTGGCAGAGTTACAAAAGACAAAAAAAATAGCAATAACATACAGTTGCACAAAAAGTAAGTGAACCCTTTGGAAGTAGTTGGGTTTTTGCATTGATTATTAAAAAGGTGTGGTCTGATTGTTATTGTAGACATGATTATAGACAACCACAATCTAACTAACTTAATGACTCACAAATAGTTGTAATTTTATATTTTTTTTATTGAGCAAATTGAATTTATTCTCACAGTGCAGGGAGAAAAAGTAAGTGAATACCTAAGTTTAAAAATTATCTGAAAGCTGATTGGCTAAAGGTGTTTCGGTTTATGAGGTGTTCCCACCAAAGACTTTGATAACATTGATAGGATATACCATTGAAGTATGATAGGTGCCGGTACCACATCTGGGACTCACACTTATCTCAGGACTGGGACCCCAAATGTTTAGATTTAGAATGTGCATGACTCTTCAATCTATTATATGGTCATTACGAGTTCACGTAATGAAAGGGTTCGTCTGCACTCAGAACTCCCATAGAACAGAATAGAGAGTCGTGTGCAAGTGTGACTGGCTCTCCATTCTGAGTGGACACTTTTGGGAGCCTATTGCCAAACAGGGACGTAACTAGAAAAGCCTGAGCCCCATGCAAACGTTTGGATGGGGTGTCCCGCATAGCTTCCCAACTGTGCTCCTTCCTACCTCCCCAACCACAAACATTTACCGGGACCTCTTAATAAGCCATGCAGTTACTAGATAATAAAAGGAGCAAATACCACACCATACATATCACCATCATCCTGCTACCAAAAAAAACCCACTATTCTACTATACCAAGACCAAAATTACCAAATCAATTGGCAATAATGCTACTAAATAATGACCTAATTATACTGCCAGAACACAACCAGAAATTACCACCACATAGTGACTGAATAATATCCCTATAGTATTACTTCAATATAGTGACCATATATTGGTAGATACCATTGTACCCAGGTGCCCTACAGACTGTATATTACCACAATTCAGTAGTGGTCCCATATAGGTAGGCAGGCTTAGGTGCAGGTTATTGGGGCCCCATATAGGTAGACAGGCTTAGGAGTAGGCTATAGGGGCCCTATATAGGTAGGCAGGCATAGTGTAGGGTCCATTAGTGTTAAAAAAAAAAGAAAGAACTAACTTACCTGTCTCACAATCCCCTGTCGTGACAAGCGGCCGGTCAGCCTCTGAGCCCAGGCATGGGCGGCGCAATGATATGACATGTCAGTACTGTGGGCCCGTGCCTGGTAGGCTTAAGGCTTCATGCCTTAGGCTTCTCAGGCAGATTAGCAGAGCAGGGTAAAGGTGGTGCCTGAGCAAGATTTGTGGTATTGGCTCTACACTGCCCTGTATGTATGACCTGCAGAAGAACAGCCAGACCAGGGTAAAGGTGGTGCCTGAGCCCGATTTGTGGTATTGGCTCTACACTGCCCTGTATGTATGACCTGCAGAAGAACAGCCAGACCAGGGTAAAGGTGGTGCCTGAGCCAGATTTGTGGTATTGGCTCCAGGGGCGTTGCTAGGGTCCTAAAACATCCGGGGCTCGGGCCCTTTGTGTTTTTCTGGGTAGGGCTGGGTTCACACGACATTTTTCACGCCTCATTGTGAACTGCGGATGTTTTTTTACAGAGAAAAACCTTGTGTTCCTGTCACTAATTTTCTGCACATTCCACACAGATCCCATCCATCTCCTCAGCAGTCACTGTACAGTAAAAATCACCAATGACAAATTTACTTTTTCAGAACTTCTCACCTTCATATGATAATACCCCTAAACAGTCACCAAAACATACAACTACACATGGAGCAAATATACCGGACGAGTGATTGTTACTAAAACCCTCCTACAAAACCAAGACCGCAAACTATTACTACTTAAGGCTCAAATAATCCTGCCAGACCCCTGACCAAACGCGCCCCCCCACATGTGACCATCAGCTGTACACGGGCCCTTTTTAAATAAATTACCATATAACCCACCGACCAACTAATTCCCCAGTGACCAGATAGTGTAGATACTATTTTGTATGTAGACTCTGCAGAAATATATGTGATTACACTGCAGTTACATTTAGTAACTCCCCGGAGACGTCTTTTTCTGATCCGTCGTTCACTTTCCTTTTCTTCTCTCCATCCGGTTCACACCTTCATGCTGATTGCTCCCGGCCAATACTTGCCCCTGAGGATTTGGACAAAAATTATAGGGGCCACAGGCAGGTATATGGGGCCCAAAAGGCAGTATTTAGGGGGCACTGCGGCAGTTTATGGGGCCACAGGCAGTATATGGGGGCACTGAGGCAGTATATAGGGGCCACAAGAAGGTATATAGGGGCACTGAGGCGTTATAGGGGCCACAAAAGGTATATAGGGGCACTGAGGCAGTATATGGGGCACAAAGGCAGTATATGGGGGCCACAGGCAGTCTATGGGGGCCACAAGCAGGCATATGGGGGCCACCGGCAGGCATATGGGGGCCACAGGCTGGCTTTTGGGTGGGGGTGGGGCCACAGGGAAAAGGGGCCATTATAGGGGCCACAGGCAGGGATAGGGGGGCCACAGGCAGGGATTATAAGGGCCACAGGCAGGCATTATAGGGCACGACAGGGATAAGGGGGGCCCCTGGGCAGTATATGGGGGCCACAGGCAGGCATTATAGGGGCTATAGGCAGCCATTATAGGGGCACAGGCAGGGATATGGGGGCCACAGGCAGGGATATTGGGGGCCACCGACTGGTTTAGGGGGCCACAGGCAGGCATTATAGGGGCAAAAAGGCAGGGAATGGGGGCCACGGGCAGTGATATGGGGGCCACAGGCAGGGGTTTATGGGGCCCCAAAGGCAGGGAAAATGGGGCCACAGGAGTGGGGAATGGGGGCACAGGCAGTGGTTATGGGGGCCAAAGGGCAGGCATTATAGGGCAAGTCAGGCATTATAGGGGGCACTGAGGCAGGTAAAAGCTTTAAAAAAAAAAAAAACAACATAATACCAACCTTAACTCCCCCGGCGAGCGCGCTCCTCTTCTGTCCTCTTCAGCCGGGGCGCTCCTCCGGCAGCCCTCGGCGCACGGCCAATGACGCGCTGTGCGCCCAGGACAGGCAGCGTCGCGATGACATCACATCATCGCGACGCTGCTGGCTGAGGCGCACGGGGCCGCGGCGGGTCCTCAGCGCTGTGAGGACCCGGCGGGCCCGCTGGGGTCGGACCTGCGGGCCCGGGACACTCTCTGCGGGGCAGGGACGCTCCTCTTGCTCCGCAGAAAGCGCCAGGCTTGTGGTGCTGCACACATTTCGCTGGGATGGGGCACCGCAGAACGAACAGCCAGACCGGGACAGGGTGTTCGGGCCCTCCGAAAAACCAGCCTTGTGGTATTGGCTCTAACTGCCCTGTATGTATGACCTGCAGAAGAACAGCCAGACCAGGGTAAAGTGGGTGCTGAGCCAACTTGTTGGTATTGGCCTACATTGCCCTGTATGTATGACCTGCAGAAGAACAGCCAGACCAGGGTAAGGGGGTGCCTGAGCCAACTTGTGGTATTGGCTCTACACTGCCCTGTATGTATGACCTGCAGAAGAACAGCCAGACCAGGGTAAAGGTGGTGCCTGAGCCAGACTTGTGGTATTCTGGCGCATTCTACACTGCATTAAAGCTATGTAGAACTGGCCTGTCGGCGCCAACGTTCTTACATGTTGCCCTAAATGATTCCAAATATTTAGATACCAAAGATGGACTAATGATGATGTATTGGAGTTGGGTGGTCAATGTGTTGATAAAGAAAGCTCCAACTATTGGACAATTATTATCCTGTAGTTTTTTCAGACGATCTCTGAATAATATGTGGTTTCCACCTTAAGGATGTTACAAATGCAGTTGTGACATATACATGTGTTGCTCAGTTTTATTTATCCCTATATCAACTGCAGCATTCACAATTACTTGCACCTTATATCCTGTATACAATGTAAATTGCGATGTTGGGTGCACTATGCAGAATATAAAAAAAGATTCACAGACACTTTTCTGATTCCTCCTAGCAGTACAAGAAATGTGTCTGCAGTATCTTTACACTTGTGCATGTGTACTCTGACTGTGTCAAGTCTGTATGTGTAGGCTTGAACTGGACCACAGGGACCCCCCCCTCCCCCCAGACCCTGGGCATGGCAGGTCTGGGGCAGCTTTAAGGGAAAAAGGCATTGAAAGAGAGGCAGAAAGCAACAGACTTGCAGTTTGTGCAGTAGCTGTAGGGTGGGTCCAACAGTTATCTCCACTGGTGTGCCCAAGACTCAGCTCCGCTGGTGGGCCCCGAGACTCAGCTCCACTGGTGGGCTCAAAGACTTAGCTCTACCGGTGGACCTCAAGACTTAGCTCCCCTTGGTGGGCCCAGGAATCAGCTACACTGGTGGGCCCTAGACTCAGCTGCAGTGGTGGACCCCAAGACTCAGCTCCACTGATAAGCTCCAAGACTTAGCTCCATTGGTGGGCCCCAAGACAGCTCCACTGGTAGGCTCCAAAACTCAGCTCCACTGGTAGGCTCCAAAACTCAGCTCCACTGTTGGGCCGCAAGACTTAGCTCCACTGGTAGGCCCCAGAACTCAGCTCCACTGGTGGGCCCAAGACTCAGCATCACTGGAGGGCTCCAAGACTCAGCTTCACTGGTGGGCCCCAAGGCACCCCAGACAAACACTGTATGTGTGTTTTGGCATGAAAAGAGTTACACCTCCTCTATGGGGCAGAGACTATAGGAGGAATCTCCTGAGTAGGGCGGTGTATTGGATCATCGTTTTAAGAACATGCATCCCTTATGGTCTGAAAAGCAGAAAAGATGTCATGCTACAAAAGTAAGCACATTTTTGGCCTCTTTTTAAATTTTGAAGTTTATATCATTGTTATTATGTATGTGGTACACAAGTGAGTATAATGGTTTTTAATTCATGTAATTATGTGTCATTTGACATATTTTATGTTTTTTCATTGGTTCGTTTTGCTATTTAAAGATTTGGAGTCACTTAGGGCAACATGTCCCATTGGGACTGCGCCATTTTTTAGGTGTATTTTTTACCAAAAAACTGTTGACGCCCTATTCTCTGTATAAATAAACCGCACTATACCAAAACTAGGTGCATTATACGGCAGGTACAACACATTTGAATGCGCCTAAAGTAGGCACATTAAATAAGCTAGCAATTAAATGCTATGTACCTAAGTTATGCTATACACCTAGATTCGGTGTATCAATTATACTATGCAAGGCATACCAGATGTCAGATTTTTGACAGGTTCATTCATTCAGGCGCACTACATACTCGCTTAATGTGTCTTAAAACTGGTCCAGTGGGACTCTTTTCTGACATGTCGCTCTTAGGGCGACATGTCCCAACACGCCAAAGCCAGTTTTTGGTTCTATTTTGCGGCAAACCCACTTTTACACCATATTCTTGTAAATGAACTGTCGTACACCAAAACTAGGCACATTATACACCAGGCACGACACTTTGTAATGCGCCTAAATATGGTGCACTGTGCGCCCCCGTCACGAAATGCGCCTATTGAGGCGCCTTACATATGTTATGCGCCCCCGTCGGGCAATGAGGCTCAATAGACGCATACCATATACTACCAATGATATGCTATGTGTCGAGTGTTGAGCAATGCGCCCTTTTTTGATACAATGCCCCCTTTTTTAATACGATGCCCCCTTTTTTGATGCAATGCCCCCTTTTTTGATACGATTCCCCCTTTTTTGATACAATGCAACCTTTTTTGATGCAATGCCCCCTTTTTTGATATGATGTGCCATTTTAGGCGCATTAAGTAATCTATGCGAGGTATACCTGACGCCAATTTTAAGAAAGTATCGGACTTTCAGATGCACTTTACACTGATTTAATGCGTCTAAAACTGACATAGATACGCCACTTTTCGGACATGTCACCATTAGTGTTTATGCTATGACTAAAGGTTTTAGGTAGCCTGACACTCATAATCTTATGTTATTTTATTGGGATTTTAGTTGTCATCAATTCAGTTCTAACTCTTATATGGGACTATGGATATTGCTCTAGTTTCTCATGTCTTGATACAAAAAACTTTCAGAAGGCTTGGGACTAAGAAATAGTGATACGTAAAACTGGAAAGGGCTACAAAAGCATTGCTAAAGACCTGGGTAAGCATCAATCCATAGTTAAGCCTAAAAATGCAGAAAATTCAGGACTGTAGTAACTTGGATAACAATCAGACCACCTATTATTAGTAATCAATTCAAAAATCAAGGTCATTGCAAAGGGTTCACTTACTTTGTCTTGGGCTCATATGTACTTAGCTGTGGGACATAACATTGGGCTCTTTTTTGCTTAATTCTGAATTAGTCCTAGCCTAAAATAAAGGGAAGAGAGAGAACCTTCTGTGACTTTCAAACATCTTTCCCTTACCAAACCAGAAGGACATTTACATGTAGTACTTATTGTGGCAACAGTGTAGGGTAAATGTTTGCAGCCTTCACTTTATTTGGAGTTTCCCCATTGGGGTATATATCATCTCACTATGAATCTACAAAGTCTCTATTTTGTCAATGTGAAAGTGTCCAATATCTGCCCATGTTTTGTGGTTTCAAACTCTAATAGCTCATTTATTAATTTTAGTTTAGAAGACATGCCGAAAACTAACATCTGCTAAATTTACCTTAAGTGTCGCTCCAAGCGATCGAAGGCCGGTGGAGTGCCTTGCCAATTTAAGAACCCGAAAAATCCTCATTAGTCGAAACACTTGGACGACCTTCCCTACATTTTCTAACTCATGATCGCTGCCGATAGTCAGATCCACCAAGAGAGTGAAGTAGAAGGGAAGAACAGACACAATGTCTATCAAGTTTAATGGATGTTTAAAGAACTTCTTATGGTTTGGAGCTAGAAGCAGCCTAGAAGATACCTCAAATGTAAACCAGGAGATACAGAAATATTCTAGGTTGTGAAGATTTGGATCGTCAATGGGAACTTCATCCTCATCTAGGTTTTGGTACTCTGGCATGCTGTTGATACACATGGTCGATATTGAGATGAGAACTACGCAGATGGAGATAAAACTGAAAATCTTGCTGGGAATTGAATAGCCGGGATTTTCCATAGTCAGCCAGAGCCTTTTGCGCAGGTTGCCACATTGTAGTGTGCTGAAATGCATGAGGTCATGGTTAAAGTCAGAGATTTCATCTACAGATGTGTCCACACTGCTCACCTCACTTTCTTCGTCCCAGTTACGTCTTCTGCTTTCCAACTTTCGCTCATGGTAGCGATAACTGCAGCAAGAGTCTAGAAAATACTCACTGATTCCCCAGTATTCAATTTCCTGAGAGAATGAGAAGGCACATAGGTCGTCCATCATGTGTAGTTTCCCGGTTTCGTAAAAGTACAGGACGTATGGAAAAAGACCTGGGTTCCTGTCGAAGTAAAACTCCTTAGAAACCAAGTCATAATCATCGCAGATTTGTAGGATGGATTCTTCAGAGTCACAGAAAAGTAAACGTCCCAGTCTGGTATCTGGGAACTGTGACAGTGTAATCGAGCTGATTTTCTTCTTCAGTCCTCCAACATTTATATTGATGGCATGGTCCTTGAAATTTCCAATCCAAAAAGATTTACTTTTATGAACCATGGTCACTGGTTATTGCTTTGTTGTATCTGAAAACATAAAGCAAAAAAATAATGAAAACATCAACGAGAAATAATTTGACATTGTGGGTAAATTTCAACCAGAACTACTTGTTTTTATCACCTTGTCTTTGAATAGTCCATGTAGCCTGCACCCAACAACAGGCAAGGTTGTCTCTTGTAGACAGTGTCGTTTCACTGTGCCCTATTCCAACACATTGATGTCACTGAGAGAATTTTGCTTTGACAGACCTGGTTTGTTTGAATAACTGCACATAATAAATTTTCCCCAGCAGTAGACACAAGAAATTGAGGAACCATGTGCAAGAACAATATATGAGCCTCATTATTATCTAGTAGCTTATCATAGAGCAGCCCCTTATGCAGGACCATTATAACATTATTATCGGTCCCTGGGTAGAGCAGTGCAGTGGGCCTTACCAAAATACAAAACATCACACCAGGCCGTGTCCCTAGGCATGGCCATACAAGACACCACATGAGGCCATGCCTCTTACCACCTTCAAGCACACCCATATCATCATGCCATCTACATTGGGACAGCCCTGCTGATGTCTTGTAGACAGCATGAAGCCTATAAGATTAATTGGCATGGCAGGAGGCCAATGGCTCTTTGCTCCCGCATAGTTTTGAATTGTTTATACATCCTAAGAACACCCAGTTAACTGAGCATTGTTGACTCAGGGATCTGGGGCGTATATCTTGGATTTCAGGGACATAAATTCACAGACTCAGGCCCCTATGCTTGTGGGGCCACCGGGCAACTGCCTAGTTTGCCCAATGGATAAGATAGACTTGCCCTTATCTCTGTATTAATCCATCGCTAATTGTTAGCCATTAAAATCTCAATTCCTTACAAGCAATCTAATACAAAGCAGAAAGATATTTTTGAGGTTGGCCCTTACTACTGGGCCATTCCATGTCCACCCCTGTTGTCCTCTGCACTGGCTGCTGCCAGGGCTAAGAGCAGCCGACAGCAACTGCAATGGGCAAAATCATGTTTTGCAGGGTTTTTTGGGGGATAGAGACCTGCCCAATTATCACTGTGACAACTTCCATATTAAAGGGGTTGTCTGTGAGGACAAGTCTAAATATGCTCAGTTGAAGTCATGCATACTGGTGGTTGACGGACATTCTGCTGTATGGCTATATTGGGGCCTCCTTGTGAGATCATACACTGAAATTGCAGAACAAGCTATAAGGTTTTGCAAATTGAAAAAGTAACAGATGTTGCTAAGATTTTATTTTCCAGCATTTAACTCCAATCTGTGGCATGTGAAAGGCATAAAAGAAGATAGAAAACAAAATCTTTTAGCCACATGAAAACTTCAAAATTGGATCAAGTGGGTTGATGTGATGGTGCGATGCCTCCTCTTCATAGACGGGCCAGTTATAGCCACTTGTCACAAACTGAGAGGGGCGGAATGCCTGAAATGAAAGACCTTGGAGTATCTGGCAGATCACTATGCACTTAGGCCAAGTCATCAACATTGCGTGTTCCAGTGGTTGGAAATAATGACGAACTGGAATGATAGCAAGAGGTGTATAGAGGAGAAGTTCTGCACATACGGATCAACTTATTGGAAGAATTCCGCAATGTGATCCATTCTGTTCTGCAAATGAAGTTGGACATCACATCCCAAGCCTAGGGTGGATAACAGTGTCGACCCTAGCTATTACAAGGTGTTTTTACAACACTGGGCCAGACATCAGCTACAGATCTTCCACTGACCTCGCCTCAAAGGCTATCATGGTGGCAAAGGAGGCTGGAATAGAGGTCTATCCTCTGAGTCCCACTTTTGTCTCAGAAGCGGTGATAGCCGGAGATTGGTCTGGAGACTACATGTACTCACAGAAAGAAAAAGTATAAATTGGGGATTTACTTACAAAAGGAATCACAGTATATACCAAAATCCACTCTAAAATATAACTTTTAATATTTATCAATTTAAAAATACAAACACCATAATATAATTAACATTCTACAACCCCCCAAAAATGGAGAATAAATGTATATGTACTCGGGCAAAAAGAAATCAGATAACCACCACTATATGTACCAACCATATACGTATAGATACAAAGGTCTATAGGACTCTATTCTAACACCAATCAATATACTACCAAACAAGTGAGAACATCGCCCCACAAAGGGCGGCCCCACCAATAGAAGGCTCTCCCTATATAGCCCTTACACTCAGAAGATTCTAATGGTGGTCACCATACACCAATACATAGAAAAATTAATGACTATGCCACATAGGTGATACAATGTACAAGATAAATCCACTTGTTAATAAAAAATTCTTACTGTCCTTGTATGTAGAAACCACATCCCGACGCGTTTCCCCCTCCAGATGCACAGAGGGTTCCTCAGGGGATCAAAAAAAGCATAGCTCCAAGATGTGGAGCTCTTCCACCAGCAGATAGGGTAGTAGGATATTGCCATTTTAGAGTGGATTTTGGTATATACTGTGATTCCTCGAGACTACATGGCAATGTCGTGAAGAGGCCTTTACAAGGGAACGTCACACTGGTCCTACTCTCAGGATTATGGTGTGGGGTGACATAATGTACGGCAGCCAAACCCCTCTAGTCTTCTTTTCAGGTGCAGTAACAGCTCGGAATTTGCTCATAGAACTGGTGGTACAGCCATTTCTTAAAAACATCTCAGGAGCCGTTTTTCAACAGGATAACGCTAGCCCACATGTTGCTTGTGCTACTGTGAGCAGCATATGTGGCCTAGATGTGCTATGTGACCAGCACCACCTCTGGACTCCTATTGAGCATGTCTGGGACGTCACTGGTAGCAATTGTAAAGGAAAACTCTTCACACAACCATGAATAACCTCATTGATAGCAGCCAAGTGCGGGCATTTCTACTTGTGGCCCTTATACTCTATACTGAAATTTTTCAAGAGATTTTGAATATTTTGTTTTCATTTTTTTTAGCATTTGCATCATTAACCTGTCTGTGCATCCTGAGATTTCCAGACTTCCATGACCTTTTCTTCTGGCTAATGCAATTTCAATGTTGAGAAGTCTGTTAAAGCAGTGGTGTCCAACCTGTTGCTGTCACGGCGCGCAGAGAGTTGCAGGTATCAGAAGCTGGAGAGCAACAACTTGGAGATCTCTGAATTTAAAGTTGGTTTGCACAAAATACTATGCAGGACATGAATAACAATTCCATATCACATTGCTTGTATACAAATCAATAAGCCATGAAACTTCCCAGCAGATTCCCTTCATCAAGCTATAGACCAGCGATTATAGACTACTAATGTGTCGGCTAGAAAATTGTGTAAATGTGCAGCATGTCATTGTTTAATGGGTTCAGTGGCCATGATACTCAAACCACCCCTGAGGAGAGAAACTGATATCTAGTCTAACTTCGCCATCTATGTAATGTCCACACATTAAGGGTACTGACTAAGGAATCCAAGCGGTATTTTAGAGTTTTTTGAAAAGAGAGCGGTTCTGTCTGTGGTTTGCGGATCTGGCTGTCCCCCTAAACATTGAACAGTACATTTTCCGCCCTAAAACCGGGCAGAAGACTGTGCATGTTCCAAGTTTATTAGACGGTTTTCCGATTTGAACGCCGACCATCAGAAAATCCGAGCTGTGTAGACAACAGCGCAGATTTTCTATTGGTCAATGAGGATGGCTGACAGCTTTCAAATGATTTGAAAAACCACCTGAAACACCATGCCCTGTGGGATATTATACATGTGCACATTAGATGGAAAGGTTCTGTCATCATCACAAATGATAACCACGTAACCCTCTGTGGTCGGTGAGATCCATGACGCACTCTTATTCACTGCTGTTTGTAGATTAGAGGGTAGCCCCGGTACATGCTGGAGACTGCGGGCGTAAAGAGAGACAGAATAGTGGTGGCATAGAAGTGAATTTACATTGATTTACACTGGACAAGATTAAAAACTATCCCAGAAGCCAAATTTTATAATAAACCACATTAATAAGAAGCATTAAATGTTCCTTCACTCATTCTCCACCATGGTGAGCTGTTTGTTGTCCTGTGGTCACCCAGCCACCCACGTGCACTCAAGTATACAGACTTCCCTAATTTCTTCTCTCCTTTGTCAATGTCTATCCATTCTGTGTATGCAACACTCCTTTATGTACAGAAGGCACAATGACCTGGACCAGATACATGACTGCCCAAATGCACACCCTGGATTAGAAATACAAACCCCCTCTCATGAAGTCTCCATATATTTCAATGGAAAGAAGGTTTATCTATCTATCTAATCATATATCTCATATCTATTTATCTATTTCATATCTATTTATCTATCTATCTATCCAATCATATATCTCATGTCTATCTATCTATTTCATATCTATCTATCTATCTATCTATCTATCTATCTATCTATCTATCTATCTATCTATCTATCCATGTATCAATTTATTTATGTATAACATGTTATTACATTGGGGATCTATACAAGTGGAATGACCTATTCTTAATCTGTGGCAGTAACTTTTGTGTGGTTAGAATACATCTGTATGATTGTGGTGATCTCATGTGTATGAACCAGTTCAAGCACTAATATAAGAATTTCTTATCACAGAAAATGGTTACAGATTAGAGAACCAGTCAATATATAAAAAGTAATTATTACTTAGCCCTTCCTTATCTGACTGTGGTAATGTTACAGCTGCGTCCACACAGCAAAGAACTCGACCAGTATTTCACAGTTTTTGGCACATTATAGCGGTTTTCGGACTTGGCCCATTGACATTAAATAGTTAATTTTCCTCTGTTTTCCAAGTGTAATACGGCAGAAGATTGAACATGTTCTAAATTTTTCGGTTTTGAAATCCAACCTCAAGAAAATCCAAGATTTTCTACTGAGGTCTATGGGGATGGTTTACAGTCAGGTTTTCACTGGTTTCAATAACTAAAAAACGGTTTCAAAAACCGACTATAAACCCTTGCTGTGTAGACGCTAAGGGGCCGTTCACACGGCTGATTTGGGCACTGATTTCAGCCGTACTGCGCGCTGTATTTGCGCTGCAGTACGGCTGAAATCTGTCCCAGTCATTACAGTAATCCACAGTTCTCATAGAGAACTATGGATTCCGTCTCTCCTCCCTGCTCGGCGAATTAGCCGCGGGGGGAGATAAGTGACATGCACATTATTTACGGCGTGTACGCGCCGTAGATAATGACTGTCTATGGGGCCGGCGAGCTGCCAGCCCCCCGCCCCCCCCCCGCCGCACGGCAGCCGGCGTAATTGCGGGGTGAAATCCGTCCCGCAATTACGTCAGCAATAAGCCGTGTGAACATTGCCTAAGGCCACCAGTATGTCTGTCTCAGGACTGGGACAACGTTTTCTGGTGCGCTAGGCAAATAGAGCACATAGCACCCTCATTGGAGATTTCAGCCCACTCCATGCCTCCTTACGCACCTTTCCTGCCTGGGATGAAGTGGCGCCCTATGCGGTCGCCTACATTCACCTTCTCATTGCCCCGGCCCTGGTCTGTCTGCAAAAGTTACAGTGGAGGTCACTCTGGTTTCGATCTATAACTGAGGACATTTGCCATGTAAGAGCAGGCAGAAGCTGGATGGCAACCTGATTAGGAACCGAACATTGGAGGGATGTTGAGAGGGATTGTTGCAGTTCTAGAGTTGTTATAAATATCATAGTATATGCCGGTCTGTGTATCACACACTAAGGATGTCCTGGGTTGTGATGCCATGCATGCCTCGGGGGTCATTATCTAACATTACTGACCTTTCTATTCAGGGTACAATACGATATATATATTATACATGCTGTGCTATATTCACACTTGTAAGTGCTTCCACTTGTATATGTGTGGTCCTGTGTATAGCTATGTGTGGAAATCAGCAATCACTATTAACCTCTGAATCACTGGTAATAATGTAATGTGCAACTAAATGTGGTCATTATATGTGGAATATTCAGAATAAAGCTTTTAAGAATTGTAGTTCATGGATCACAGAAACACAGAACATTTTAATGCTAGAAAACACAAGCTGACAAATCCAATAGCTAAATAGGGAACTGTCTGACCGTCCAAATATTTCATGTATATCTATGTATTATTTATTATCGATCTACCTACATTTATCTATCTACCTCCCTACATCTATCTATCTATCTATCTATCTATCTATCTATCTATCTATCCCATATCTATCTCCCTACATCTATCTATCTATCTATCTATCTATCTATCTATCTATCTCATATCTATCCATCCATCCATCCATGTATCTCTATGTCCACTTTTCTATCTGTCCTCTGTCCACTGCCCTTTCTCTCGCTATGTCCCTAGTTTGTGTAAATGTTGATCTCCAACTAAACTTAACCTAACGCGGCTCTGTCTGTTATCATTTACATAGGACTGCAGGTAAACCGAACAAGTTGTCTTTGAAAATAAAAGGAAGTAAATCCCAAGCAGCTCTACGACATCTTGTACAATCCATCATGTAAGAGTTGATGTTGAAATTGATGAAGGACAAAATAAAACGTGATCCCGCTAATAACTATAGAGCACATCTTACTATATTATAACACATGCATCCTAAAAAGTTCCCTTCTGCCAATAATGAAAATAAATTTTTTTACTACTCTAGTATTATACAACTTTTTGCACAATATCCCCAGTTATGCTTCAGATGCAGCAGAGCTGAGTTGGTCATTTGTCAGAGGTCATAGTGCTAGAGTTTATGACATGCTGTATGTGGTTTTCCATAGGACTGCAGAGAAACCTGCTGTTCCGCTATAGTTAAGTGTAGAGTTTAGCAGTGCTACATCTGTATACGCACGGTTGTTACACAGAATCAGATGAAATTGTAGTGAACTCACCCATACACGTTGCCCCCCCTCCTTCCTCATGGAACGTCAAACAGTATATAGGGATTGTCGGCAAGCTTTACTAAATCCAGCTTAAAATGAAATTGATGCAATGGTGGAATGAATGCGGATCATGGGCTCTGGGCCATCAATGCTCCTGACCCTGTGCACAAGGTTTGGGAGTGAAGCATGGGAGTCCCAGCGCAGAGCTGCTGTCATGTGAATCTCCTCCCAGCTTTCTTGGGCTTGTAGTTAGATCTAGTTACTTAAATATTGATGTACTGTACACTTACTTCCAGGCAGCATCAAATCTGGACTGTTACGTAAATTTTCATGAGCCTGAGCTGTTAATATCTTGATTAGTAAAGAAGCAGGTGGCCCTGTGCTGGGACACAGGCACCAAGTTGTACAGGAGCAATTCTTATATGTGTATATATATATATATATATATATATATATATATATATATATATATGAAATATTATTTTTGGTCATTGCTTTATTAGCTATTCCTTAGTATACACAGTCACATTATTATGACCACCAGCCAATGCCCAAAGTAAGCACCACCTGCAGCACGGACAGCAGCTAGACATCAGCATGAATGGACGTACGGACAGTAAGTGATATGCAAGGATGGTTTCATACCCAGATCAATTGAGAGTGCCTTCCACATGAATGAGTGGCCCAGAGAATGCTACGAAAACATTCCCAGACAATAACTCTTCTGCTATCAGCTTGTGTTCTTCCAACAATGGTTGCAGGGTTTTTGTTCTCTGATGCTTCTCGTCTGACATGCCATTGTCCATTAATTCGCTGAAACAAAAACCATGACTCATTAGAGAAGACAACCCTTTGTCAATCAGCGGTCCATATTTGATAGTACAGTGGAAATGGGAACTTTTCCTGCCTATACAAATTGGTTAGCATAAGAGCAGTGACATCCGTCTGCTTTGGGTCCCCATATGCAGTAAAATGTTGTTTTAGACACACGTCTGGTCGCCCCCTGGTTCATTTTGATGGCGAACTGTCTTCACTGTAGCATGTTGGTCCACCCTTGCGCACCTTTACAGACGATGTTCACCATAGTTGCCAACTTTTGAAAATGGAAAAGTAGGAGACCGAAGAGGGCGTAGCGCGCCGCGGTAGAAAATTTGCATGGACACGCCGATCTTTTAATGTGCCACGCCCCTTCAAAAAGCCCCACCCACTCTGCCTAACTGCATAATGGCTTAGGAAGAAAGCCAGGTAGATGCCCTTATAGCCAGGTAGTAGCCCCCCATAACCAGGTAGTGCCCCTTACAGGCAGGTAAATGCCCCCTTGTAGCCAAGTAGATGCCCCCTTTGTTAGCCAAATAGATGCCTCCTTTGTTAGCCAGGTAGTTGCCCCCTTTGTTAGCCAGGTAGTTGCCCCCCTTTGTTAGCCAAGTAGTTGCCCCCATTGACAGCCAGGTATGCCCCCTTGATACCAGATAGCTTCACCCCCCTGTGCAGGGGCCCGGCGGCGCCAGAGGTGCACCAGCCTATTCTGTCGCCGCGGCCATTTAAACCCCCCCCTCCCTCGGGCCCGGTGGAATGCCAACTTGCCGGAGGGGGGGGGGGGACCCCAAAATGGGGGACCCACCGGAAAAAAAAGGGGGAGATTTGGCTTTGGGGATGTTCACCTCTCACATCAAATTGGCAAAAGCGTCTCATTTTCCCATTTGCTTTTTGCTAAACCGTCTTTTCCCCATTCCGATCACTTCCAAAAATACAGCATGTGACGGTTTTTAAAAATTTTTTAGGCTTCAAGAAATAGAAAACCCATTGGCCCGAAACCCATAATCATTTTTATAAAAACCCGAAAATTTTCTCCCCTTTTTTATACAGCAACAACGTTTTGTGCAACAGCCTTCAACACCTTATTAACCCCCCAAAAAACCAAAACTACGCACTAAAAGGGGTCATAAAAAAGTGACTAGACTTTTGTAGCATGATTAATGATTAAATTGCTGTCTATGAAGATTTTCATAGTTTGAAAGGCCGAAAAAAGACAAGACGTATCCAGTTCAGCCTGTTGTTAAGGTGTTGATCGAGGAAGGCAAAAACCCCAAAGAGGTATAAGCCAATGCCTCATTTTAGGGAAAAATTTTTTCCCGACTCCAATTGGAAATCAGAAAAATCCCTGGATCAATGCCCCCTCCCCAGAACCCTAGACACTATAACTTTTTATATTTTACCTCCAAAATGCATCCAAACCTTTTTTTGAACGCCGGTTATTGTTCCCATGACAAGTCCCTCTGGAAGAGAATTCCATAGTTCATGCTTTACAGTAAAAAATCCCTTTCTAGTTTATGTTAAACTTTCGTTCCTCAAGACATAGGGGGATCCCTTATTTTATACACCCCTGGGTATAAATAAATCTTGGGAGAGATTTTTAAATTTGACCTTTGATTATTTAAACAATTTTTTTATGTCCCCCAAAGCCGTCTTTTCTCAAAAATAAAATAACCCAAATCTTGAAATCTTTTTTTGGGTCTGATCCACCCAGCCTTTTATTATTTTTTGTGCCCGCCCTTTGTACCTTTCAACTCTACAATGTCTTTTCCTGGCCTGGTGCCCAAAACTGTACACAATATTCCTGGTGTCAAACCAGGATTGTATAATGGGAGAAAAATGTTCTATCATGGCATCATCCCCCCTTTTAAATGCACCCCATGATCCTATTTGTTTTGGGCTGTGCTCCCTGACATTGGCCTACAGTTAAGTTTACTGTCCACTGGGCCCCAAGCCTTTCCATTCATTTTTCCCCAGCTTTTTCCCTTTAACTTAGTCATTTTGGATTTTTCCCCCCCATGGCAAAACCTTCTTTTATCTATTTAATCTCATCTCCATTTTCCTGCCCGGGCCCCCAAACTTATCCGCCCTTTTTGTAATAAAAATATTATCCTTTTTTGTGTTGATTTTTAAAAGATTATATCATCTGCAAGATCGTATTCTTTGTGTAATCCCTGTGTAAGATTTTAAAGAAAATGTTTAAGGGATAGGCCCAAAACTGCCCCTTTTTTCCCCATAAAACACGACCCAAATTGAGATACCGTTAATTACAAACCCTTTTTTTTTTCTATCATGGCCAGTTGTTTCCCCACTTGCCACTTTTCCCCCATAAACATTTCTTTTTTATTTACCAACTTTTTTGTGGCCCCGTATCAAATGCTTTAAAAAATCTGAATTGACACCAGTGCCCACCCCGACCCTCTGCACTGACTTCCTCATAAAGCTGATGAGATTAGTCTACAGGACCGACCCTTCATGAACCCTGCTGGATCGGCGTTAACATTTATTTTCAGGGGAAACTCCGGATCCCTTTTGAAAAAACCTTAAACATTTTACCCAACAAATTTAAGTTACTGCCTATACTTCCGGGTCACTTTTTGACCCCTTTTTAAATATTGGCCCAAAATTTGCTAGGGCCCCCAATCCTTTGGGACATCCCCTTATTAGACAGTCTAAATATTAAAATAGGGGCCCATTTTTACATCACTTAACTCCCGTAGGACACGGGGGTGTAGCCATCTGGCCTGGGGTTTCTTTTTTTAATTTCCTAAGGGGGACTCACTTTTTCCGCTTAGACCAGAAACTTTTAATTGGTTTCCCTCATCCCTTTTCAAAGGAAAGGTCATCCCCTCGGTAAACAGGGAAAAGAAATTTTTTTAATATTTGCTTTTTCCTCATCGCCCTCTCCTGTCCTTCCCCCATTTTTTTTAAAGGGCCAACATTTTTTTTTTTTAATTTTTTTCATTTGTATATTTAAAAAAAATATTTTGGGTTAGTTTTACTTTCTATTGAAATTACGTTTTTCTGTTCCGTTTTGCTCCTTTATTTTTATTTTACACACTTTATTTTTTTCCCCTATATCTTCTTCATCTCCTGCCCCCCTTTTTTATAGCTAAAAACGCTTTTTTTTGTTTTTTATTGCCTCCTTTCATCTTTTTTGACCCAAAATTTGGGGTTTTTTCCTTTTCAAATTTTTTTTTACCTTGGGGTATGTCCCTTCACAGGGGAACCTGGGGTTTTTTTAAAAAGATCTCCCTTTTATTTTTTTTCTGCTTTTTTTAAAAACCCCTTTTCCCCAGTCAATCTTTTTTAGTGCCTCTCAAAGGGGGGTAAAATTCCTTCCTCAAATTCAGTGTTTTTGTGGCTCCATGACAAGGGCCTATTGAAGGAAATGAAGTTTATTAATTATGGTCACTTTTCCCTGGTGCCCCTGAACCTAAACCTTTGTTACTCTGTAGTCATTGGGAATTTAGGTCTAAAGGCCTTTCCTCTAGCGGCCCCTGCACCATTTGGGGAAAGGTTTAATTTTTTTTGTTAAGACAAAACTGTTTCCTTTATGAGAGAAAAGGTTTCGATTTCAATTTTAAATTCTGGTTTGAAAAAGTCCCCCCGAATAACAACCTTTTTCTGTTTAGCCGCCTCATTTTCCTGAGGAAAATTCTTTATGGTTTTTTTTATTTTTGGGGGCCCATAACGCCCCCTTTTGAATTATTTATTTTTACTTCCCCATGTTTTTTCCCCATGTGTTCCCCCTGTTCATTCCTGTATATTTTTCCCGCAGTGTTGGCTTCAGACAGATTTTAATAGAGCATAACCCCCCCCTTTCCGGTCTTTACGCCTTTCTAAAATAACTGAACCCTAAAAGTTAACCGCTAGTCATATCTCGTCCAGCCATGTCTCATTTATCCCCACTATGTCATATTTTTCTTCAGCTATTAAATTTCTAGCTTTTATTTTGTTGGTCAACCCTTGGCATTGGGCACATGCAATTTAGAGATTTTCCCCTTTTTTTTCCTTTCTCCTGATCTTTTTTCATTGCTACCCCCCTCCCTCCACTCCACCCCCGATTTTTTCCAATTCCCCCCCTCTATCTTCACTACGTCACGCTATTTTGTTTTCCTCCCCCCAAATCCCATTAAAATTCCCCCAGCTTCCTGCCTTTTTTGTCCCCCAAAACGCTCACCCTCCCCATTTAGGTGCGCCGTCCCTAGCATTGGTCTGACCAAGAAAGAAGTCAGCCAGTTTTCCAAAAACCCAAATCCCCTTTCCTACACCTTTTTTTTTAGCCCTTATTCCTCTCTAATCTCCCCTGCCTTTGGTGTGGCCCCGGGAAAAGGTAAATATTTCTGAAATATTACCGGCTCCTTCCTTGGTTTTTGCCTAAGTCCCTGAAATCATTTTTAAAGGACCCCTCCACCTACCCTAAATTTGTCATTGGGCAAAAAAATTTGGGCCTGAAATGGGTTCTCACCCCCCCCTCCCCGCAATCTGTCAGCCGATCCGCGTATTTGGAACCCGGCCCCCGGGGAAACAAAATACTGTTTTGGAAAACCCGGGTTTTTTGGCAGATTGCCCCGTCTTTCCCCCAAAAATTGGGGCCCCAACTATGAAAAACCCGTCTACCTGACGCACTCCATTCCCAAACTTACTGGAGCGACAGGGATAGTGCTTTGCTCAGCAATCTATTTTTTGAGCTGACATCCCCTTTCCCCAATTGCAAATTTTTGGGTGTACCGATCAGACTAGCCTCCCTGAAACCCTTCCCCCTTTCCCCCTTTTTTCTAACTGTTTCCCACGCTGCCTTAGTTCCTGACCTCCATGCTGCCCCCCCTCCCAGCATTCATGCAGTGCTGGGTCAGTGAGAGAAAATCGCTCCAATTGGCAATGGATCTCATGTCGCCAATTGCTCATTTAGATCCAGGAAACGGGGCTTCTAAAAGTGCAGTGTGCACACATCCGTACGCGTATGACCCCTCAAATGCTGGGCAAAGAGGCATCATTGACAGGTTGTGCATGGACCATTGTCAAAATGGAACTCATGGGGGTGTTTCCAAAAAAAAAATAAAAAAAAAAGAAGAAATACAGATAAAATATGAAAAAATTTTTTAAAACTGCCCCTTTTTAAAAACCCCAAATCTAAAGTCCCCAATATTAAATCCCCCCTTTAAAGCAAAAACATTAAAAAACAAACACTCGCCCGCTCAAATTCTCGCTAAAAACCCCTTATCTTATAACCCCTTTTTCCCCGCAGCAGCAACTCTCCTCTTAGAAGGCAAAGTTCCTTAACAGAATGCATGTGGGCTGCTCTACACATCCCCTGTATACTACTAAATGACTCAGTGGTAATGTCATTTCGCTGCCTCCTTTAAGGAGAAAAATTGGATAAATTTTAAATTTTATTTAAAACTGCTCATTAAAATACTCTTAAAATTTTTTAGTTGGCCCTAATAGCGTAACTAATTATTTTGGGAAAAACTTCTTTCCCCCAAAGCCTTAAAGGTATGTTGGTGGTTTTACCCTCTTTAATCACTATGTCTGGTGCTCCAAGAGGACTTTCAATTTGGCGTAGAGATGGTTTCCAGACTCTTAGTCCAATCACCATGGTTGCACATGGTCTCGATGGGGCTTCTCTGGCGGGGAAAACATGATGTGGTAGACTGCACAAAAACCATAAAAGGGCATGAAAAAATCCCTTAACAAAACTTTGGGAAAAGGGGTCTTCAAAGTCCAAAGGGCATAACCAGGTATCGAAGTGCCCTCACAAGTGTTTGGAGGCGGACAGCCGAGGTGCAGCTGGGGACGGGAAAGGGGCAGGCAGAAGCGTGATATTTTAGTGGTGGAAAAAGGGCGGGGGGCAGGGAGGCAAAAAGTAATCAGATCACCACAGAAAGGTCGGGCAGGTGAAGGCAGAATTTGTCAAAGTCCAAAAACTGGCTCGTTACCAGGAAAAACAAATAGATTTAAACACAAAATAAAAGAACAAACCCAAGAATGGGTGGGGGGACCAATAATTTAAACAGTGGTGTCTGGCCTTTAATTTTTAAAAAAGCTGCCACACGCGCCCAGGGAAAAGTGTTGAGGATATTTGGGCCCCAAACAGAATCGAGAGTGGGAGCAGGAAACAGGGAAAAGGGGGTGAGGATGGGGACCCACAGAAACAAGTGGTTTCAGTCCAGATGGGGCCGCAGCACCTTCAACGCTCTATAACCCGTTCCAGCCTGGGTATGGCGGGCCCACTCCATTTTGTACGCAACACTGTTTATACCCACTTTATATCTCAGTTTTGTCTTCTGCTTACAATCAGTGGTAAATTGGCTGGTATTATCAGAAGGGACACTGTGGTTGGGGCACAGTTTAAGGGGGGCATAAGGCACACAAACGTCGGGGGCAACTTGGCTGGTGCTGTTATCCGAAGCACTTTGCATTGTAATAATAATCAGCTGAGCAAAATCCCATTTTGATAAAGTCCTGTTATTAAAAGAATAAAGTCCCTTTAAATTTTATATAGAAACCCCGAAAGGGTTGTAATAACGTGGGTGAACTCCAAAAAAACAACAACCAAACAGGGAAGTCCCAAAACCCACCAAAAGAAATAGAATCTAAACGTGTATCAATCAAGAAGGAATTCCCCACAAATGATTCAGGAAAACAGCGGGTGGAGATAAAGGTCCATGGTGGAGTTCACAAGCTGGTTCACCCAGAAATGAGAGAATAATATTTAAAAAACTGACCCTAACAACTGTCTTAAAGTATTTCCCTAAACGTTGCCCAATGCCCCCCCCCCTAAACTAAAAACCTTTATCCCTAAAACTGATCCTAAATTTTCCCTAAAAAAGTCCCTAACTAACTGCCACCTACCCACTGCCCTCCCTATTGGCGTGCTGTCCAGGGCGACCCCCAACTGGACACAGCCCCTTTGCTAAGTGCACCGTCAGGGAAATGCAAAGTCAAAACAGTCCGGTCGATAAGGGCTGTTCCCACGCGGTTTTCGGCCATTTTTTTCACCCGGTTTTGTGGTCTTTAAAGGGGACCGACCGAAAAATGACAAAATTTGTTTATAGAAAACCCGTGCAGCAGTCCCCACGCCGGTTTTCTCCCCGGGGTTTTTCTGCCCGGGGGCCCCCGCTCAAAAAACATTGGGCATGTTCTTCTTCCGTCCTTTTCCCGGGGAGGAAATGAACCCCTAAAGGGGAGGGGGGAGGGTTTTCACACTCATCGCGGAGAAAAGCCCCCCCACGCGGGGTGGTGACGGCCGAAAAAATTTGAAAATCCCCGGCCGGGAAAAACCGACCTATTTTTCCCCTGGTTTTGGAACACCCTGAGGGTGCAAAAAAAACACAAAGCCAAAGAAAGGGGGAGACAAACGAATTTCACAAACAACCTGGGGTCCAAACCGATAGGGCACGTAAAAAATTGGAGGCCCCAAGAAAGGTTAAAAACGACCCCAAGGTTCAAAAATTTCAGGAAAACAAAACAAGAATCGCAGGGAAAGTTTAATGCTAAGGGGATAACCTTTGAAAGCAAGGTCGAAAAAAATTTGGGGGTTTTAAAAAAATCGCCTGGACACCGCCCCGGGGCTGTTTGGTGGGTGTCTGAGCCTCCGTTTTGGCCTACAACCACCCTCTGCAGAGCTGTCCCTCTTGGCTAAAAGAGTGTGGGCCCCCAGGGGGGACCCAGGCCCAATATTTTAACCCTCGCAGAACATTGACCAAAAAAATGGAAAGCCCCCCTAACGAAAGTATCCGACACAAACATGCCCCTGACCAGCAAGCAGATCATACCCAGTGACTTTCACAATCCTCAAGAACCAGGAAAAAAAAACAAACTGTACAAATTTAGAACTTGGCCAAAGGGAAACTTAAACAAGAGAAAACAATATATAAATTGAAACCAACTAAACCCAACAATAGTTTTTAAAAAACAAAAATTTGACTTCAGGACTAACGACCTTTACATATATTAAACCAAATGAAAAATTTTACGAGCTTTATAGAGAAAAAAAAGTGGCATCCAAGCTCCAGGTGGGGGCAGGTCACTGACAAGAAAGGTTTTCCTGAACAGTTGCCA